>JAZHYW010022882.1:0-202500 GCA_037355805.1 Ixodes ricinus | reverse complement strand
CGCACAGACCACTTCCTGCTGCGATGGCTGCGAGGTGCGTACCGTACACCGATACGAAGAGATCCAGTGACTTCAACCGATGCGACTCACTGCAGCTTATGATACTGCGGTGGTCCTGAAACAACTACACACTGTCCCGATTATTTAGTTTCGTCTATTGTATTTCTAGCGATGCGAAATCAAACTAGTGACTGCCATTCGTCGTCGAAGTAGGTTTAGAAAAGAATTGCCAAAGGACAAATGAAAATGAATAAATTGAGCTACGAATGCGTGCGCCATTAACATTTAGTGTATTCTTGGGCAGATCAAAAAGAGCAACAAAAAAAATTATGATATCTGTGAGGGCTCCTGAATGGAACACGAACTGTACACGCTGGCAAAAGTTGGCAACTTCAAGGTTTAAGCTATGATTAAATAAATCGGGCGGACCTAGTGCTCTGATTTGGCAATTCACAGAAATTCCTTGACATGGTGTTAAAGGGGCGGCGCAACGATATTCAGTTGGAATGTTTTTCACTCTACACGAGCTTACCGGCACTAGTGAAACTCAAGGAAACTCGCACGCAACGCCACTGGTCAAGAAACTCTTTTGTTGCGGTGTAATTTCAAGAATAAAAGCGAGCGTTTTCCTTCAATCTCTCTTCAAAACTTGCTGACGCAATTTAGGATCCCAGTATCCTCCAGTGACGATATTTGAATGCGGCTCATAGATTGGACCTCAGCATTGCGTGAGCACTCGATTTGGACTCGCAATAATCGATAGCTCGAGAAGCATTGGGGTAGTGGCCCGTCTCCAATCACTGAAATGACGACAATAACCGAACCGTAACAATGTCTGGAACTCAGCGCGTGACCTGTGCCTTGCCAGCCTTAGCGCGTGGCTATGATCAACATTGGCGGCACATAATCGGCTCCAATCACGTGGCCGCTTAGTTGAAGGGGTCAACGCTGCTCGTTTTTCTTTAATTTTTTCTGCGACTTCGATTGCGTGTGGTCACGGTGTAAGAAACACATTTAGGTTATGACTCTCCGTCCGACGCGGCGGCCCCATTATGTTTAGCGCACCGAGCGCGCTTCACTCGCACGGGGATAGATGGCACCCAAGTATGTTGTCCCTCCCAAACCGACCGCTCCGGTTGTTTCTCCCAGCGGTGGTCCGCATTGCCTCGCTCACAGCTTCTTGTTGTACCTCACCGCCGCCACGCCGCCACCAAGTCGCCTGAGTCCGTAAATCTGTGTTCTCTTTTTCTTCTTCGGGTTAAGGCTTCTTCTTCGGGTTAAGGCTCACCTCCGTGCAGGATGGTGGGACCTGTGATCGACACAGCACCAAAGCAAAACACGAGGCCAGCCACTGGCCACACACCACCACAACACCAACACACCGTGAAAAAGGAGAGCACGCTACGCCGCCGACACCGTGGCCGCCGAGAAGAGACCCTATACCGCAGCGCCTTCCGCGGCGGCGCGGAACTAACTACTCCTGATTTGAGGCTAGCTCCGAACACGATCTGTTCGCTCGCTCTCCACGTCAAGAGCAACCAGTGGCATCACCTAAATGTGTTTCTTCTACCGTGTGTTTGGTGAAAAACGAGCGGGTGTTTCACAGGTCATTAATGTCAGGGATCCGTTCTAAACGGTATTTGCGCAAAGTACAAATCTAGCGGCATCGCCCCTTTAGTAATGGGAGCATTAATATATAACATACATAAATATAGGAATTCGCTACTGTAGCATGAGCAACACAAACAAGAAACGTTTACGTCGCTTATGTGATATTGTACTTGTATCTAAGTGAAATAAAATAATTTTATATAAATTGTACTCGCTCAGAAGCGTCGAAACCGAAGGAAGCGGCCTATTGTCACTTGGACGCATTTATGCAAATTAAGAAGGCAGGTTACCTCTAACCATTTCCTTTTCAAAAGTCTCCTTTTTTGTGGTTGTACGTCGAACAGCCCAGAAGTTGTAACATATACGTAATAATCAGCAATTCACCTTCCATTCAGCCAGACATCTCCCATTGAAGGTTAACTGCATGGACCGTATCTGAAGCGTTGTTCACCAACTATGGTCACTCTATTTTGCCCCTTCCTCGCAGCTCGAGAGTTCGACGTGTCCAAGGCCGAGAACATGCTTCGACGGGTGAGTTCGGCTACACAAACAGACGTTCGGGCTGTTTGCAGTTTCCCAAAGTATGTCTTTTTGGGAACGACTAAGGAAGACTGAGGCGATTGTCGCCATGAACTTTCTTTTACCGAGCCGTCACTTTCACTCTAGTGGGTTGGGGACCACGTTTCATTTACAATGATCGTTGTAAACTCTTCACACCAAACGTTATTCACTTAAATATGCTCTAAATTTCACAGCGATAAAAAACACGTTATTAGTGATGTTCACAGGCGAGATATGTTGCTGGAAACCGGCAAATATTCGCGACACCGTCAAACCCGACGGCGCCTAGCGGGAGAACACTAAACTTACCGGAACAATTCCTGTCGCGACTTCTACTCATCTCTTTCGGTATGGTGCCTGGATCGCGTCTTCGACTGGTGGTTTTAGCGTCCTATCCCGCCCATTCATCAAAAATGGTCCCAATGTGGCAAAAAATGACGTCAAAAAAGCCGGAGTGTCATGCTGTTGCCTGTCGCGATCCTGGCGGTTGGCCGTAGAAATGCTGGCGAAAAGCACGAGCGAACGCCAGTGTCGCTGTCATCACGGCGTCCCAACTTCCGGCTGCTCTAGCTTCCGTGAACTTTCACAGTGGAGAGCGACCTGCAGCAGAACAGGCGTCTGCCATGTCTAACACAACTGTTGGGACGCCGCTAGGGTCGCGACCGGCGACAGCATGACACTTCTATGACGTCATCAGGCGGAAATCGAGGGACGACTTTTTCGGCCGCGGTAAACACACCTGTCGGAGACGCGTTCCAGGCACCATACTTTCGGCTTGCGCCAGTGAATGTTGTTGGCGGTTGGCGCGCTAGCCACCGAAGTAAAGCGAGGGAAGTGGTGTTGATAGTGTCCTCAGCAACGAAAACGGCAGCAACGACAGGGCTGCGCGAAAAACCGTGACTTAGAATGGCTGAACTAATTAGGTGCGCCTTGCATTGTCTCTCATGTTGTACAGGGTGAACAGTTATCCCGGTGAGGCTGTTGTTACTATTGTATAACTGTGTTGCCTACGGTCGCTCTGAAAGCAACTTATGCAACTTCGTGAACCAGACATTGTGCATTCCTCAACGTTCACCAGCACTGTAGAGGGACAGTAGGTAGCCTTTTCATCGCTTCCCCAAAAAATGTTAAGCATCTGGAAGCTCGCTTATGCCAACACACCGCCAAGGTTTTGAACGCATTGTATAAAAACCTAGGAAAACCATTTTGCAGTCAATGCTTGTCCGTTGAAAATCGCGCGGTGTGCCGGCACATGGCACGGCATGACCTGTTTTCGGCAGCCATTTTTGTCGAGAGTGGTAATCCCTATAAATCGCTAGAGTGGCGAATATTTAAAAAATATATAAGTTTATCAATGTCATTTTACATGTTTAAAATATAATTAAAATATTTTTATTTTTAATCAGCCTAAGTCAAAGAAAATTTCATATTGGCTCATTGATTTAGGAAGACGAAAGGTGTCTTCTCAGCCCTAATATGCCACAGTTGTGGAAATCTTTCCGTGTGTGCAGCGTGCTGGAGCAGCTTCATTCTGCCAGCCTTCCTAACTTTAAAAGCTACTAGAACGCGGTCTGAGCTTCTAATATTTGAAACATAGTTGACTCGAGAGACAACACGAGAGCGAAGCGACGCGGGAGCGCGTGCCATTAGAGCGCGAGACATTGGAGCATGTGTGCGCTGTGGAAAGTTTCGACGAGTGCACTCGCGACTCTACAGCTACCTAAGGGGTGACTATAGACCTATTGCTGTCTTACCCAAGCATCAAGGAGAATGCAGGGATTGGTGTTCCACGCGCCGCACGTGCTGGCCTCAGCAGTAGTAACTTTTCCAAAGCAAAAACCTAAAACAAATGGCATCTTGCACGCGCGTTCGTCAATGCTTTCTTTTGGTTATTTACTTCGAATCATTTATACAGGAAAAGCGTGCGCGTGTGGCGCGTGGAACACCAATCCCTGCATTCTTCTTGATGCTTGGGTAAGACAGCAAATGGTCTATTCAATCAATAACGTAGCATTCAAGAGGTTTTCGGGTTGCTCACTTAAATTGTTCAGCAGTTCTGTGCGTGTTTTACAGCGATAGCTGTTACGGACCCTTCCAATTGCTGGAAATGACGTTAGTTGTAGCTGTTGCTGTTGTAGTTGGCGATGCAGGGCGTCCGTCGCCGATGTTGCAAAATCCTGAAAAAGATCAACCGCCACCCGCGGGAATTGAACCTCGGTCCGCAGCGTGTCACGCGGATACTTTACCACCGAGCTACGCCACACCGTTAGTAACTCCCTCTATACTTTAGGTTTCTGTATTACCCGATGCCCACTGCCTTAGCCTCCTCTATGCTGACAAATCCTCAGAGATCACCACGAGACGCGGCCGTCGAAAGTGAAAAGGTAGAGCGGCAGACAATGGATGGAGAGGAAAACCACGTGACGGCCGCCCCGCTGCGGCGAGACGCCGAAACACACTTCTCCCGAACGATGGAATGTTTGCTCGTGCTCCCCGCGTTCCTCGCGATGCCACTTCTTTTCTCGTCAGGTTTGAAAACCATGTTTCGAGTCCTCGCCGCTTCAAAAGCTGTGCGTTGAATACCAGAAATGCTTAAAGCCCCTCTAGAAATGCTCTCTGCAACCAGATCCTCGCGCTCCAAATCTGAGACCGGGCACTCCATGGCTCCGTCGTCGAACTGCCAGGCTTTGTGAGTATAGAGGAGGCTATGCCACTGTACACGCTCTCTGGAAACAAAAAATAACCAATAACAGAATGCCGTCATAGCACCGTGAATGCCAAATGCTCCTTACAAAAAAAAAAAGCGTTCACGCGCTCCGAAAAAAAAAAATCAAAAGCGTTTGGAGTGTTTCGGAACAAAACTTTCAGTTGTTTCTAGTTTCGAATGATTTTGTCCACCATGCGTGGATGCGACGCCCATGACCAACGACTTTGCCGTGATGTGTGGCGTCTATTTCTCTGACTGTACAGTAAAACAGCTAAGTTGTTTTTTTTTACTTTTGTTTTTAGAAATTTTGGACGTGGTGATATCTTGTGCATTTAAACGAACCTAGTCATATCGTATTATTATAATTCAAACTTTATTAGTTGCCGATTTAAAAGCGAGAAATGAAAAACGACCCAAAAGAAGTGTTCGACGAGATACTGGACAAAAGCTTTTAAGCTATTAAATATCTGGCTTAAAAAGTATCTAAAGTACTACTCAAGTTACTTTCCCGCAAAATATAATGAGTAGAGTACAAATGCTCAATAGAATTTAGTTGCTTTTTAACATATGCTTCTTCAATGCGTAATATCACCTCAGTGACACCACAATGCTGTATTTAGAAACAAAAGAAGAAAATAAGACAAAATCGCAGTGCTCTTTTAGGCAGTGCCGGTACAATGAGTTTAGTATTGAACTGGTGAATATTACAAAAATAATAAAATCACATTGCGGTGGTTCTATTATGCGCACCTTGCACGCATTGTTTTCCTAAGCGCAGATGTCGACATATCTTTGGAGTTCACAGTAAACAAATACTCAAGTAGATTACCCAAACGCTGCATTCGGAGGTGACTGATTTTCAAAAAGAAAGGCACAAGGGAACACAAAGGAGCCCTTCCATCTTTCTCGTGGTTGTCAATCTTTTTTCTTTTCTTTTTTATGCATGCTAAGAAGCGCGTTCAGAAAGGTCTTAGACTTTGGCGGGATTCTTGTTTCCTGCCTTGCTGTTAAAATCTGTGTTCATAAAGAAACCCGTACAAAACAGTCCCCGACAGAATTTCATACCAAAATTAATCTTAGAGGCTATGGTCGGATTCGGCTTTCCAATGTCTAGTTCCAAGTTGTGTCTGACTACGGACTGGTTGCTGCGCGTGACAGGCTCCCTGCTCTTATATCGCGTGCCAAGAAGCCTTGAATTGAATCCACGCTTCATTTGAGTGTGTCGATGACTCGCTTTCGATTCTCGCCACAACGCAGTCAAACGCACTCGAGCTGCCGGCCTTGATTGCCGCTCTCAAAAGCAATGAACATTGCAATGCAACTACCATCGGCTCCGTTGGCTCCGTACGCGCACTCTTCGGTTGCCCTCCGTGACGCGCGCTCTCCCGCCGGCGCTCTCGTGTCTTGCGCTTTCAAGGCGCTCTCCCTTGAAACATACACGTGATTGCAAGTGGGGCAAATGGCCGCTGCCATGTCTCGGCTCGTGCGAGCAAATCTCTATGCCCCTGAAGGCTTCCCAAAGCTATACGTTGACGTCCCCGCTACACGTGCTTGCACTCATGGGGCACCAGCCTGGCCGTCATGCATGCGACTGTCTATACACACTTTCGATATCTGAAGGGTTCCTCATAGCCAGATGAAGTGCTCACACTTACCGGGGAAGGGCCGCACGCGCTTTCACAGAACGTCGAGTGGAGGTCCGAGCACAAGATGGACAGCCTCGTGGAAGAGTACCAGGGCTCCGAGGTGAGCGTACTACCAGCGCGCAGCAGCCAGCAGACATGCCATCACGACCTTCCCCCGTTGACTCCGCCGTTCTGCATTGCGCAGCTGGTTCGGCGATGCCTCCCTGGTGGTATTCTGGAGTGCAGCCCCAATGGGAACCCGGTTTTTCTGATTCCTATCGGCAACGTCGACATCAGAGGTGAGCGCAAGCCACTACAGAACGTTCCAAGAATCGGACTTCTGCGCGCTGCCATCTTTGCAGACCGGGCTGTGGAACGTCGCGTGAATAGTAGCGCACTTCTGTAGAACATCGGATGTCACGCACGCGTCCATAGCCGAGTGACGTGAAATTTTTCCATTGCCGGTGATAAGTGCTGGACAGGAGCGTGCGGTAAGGCAACGCCATCTCGATTAATGAAGGCCTCCTAACGCCCGACTCTACCTCCATGGAACGTCATCCCAGTTCGGATTGCGCCAACTTAGTCATTGGACCAGAGTCCGATGGCGAGCGTCTTTCGACGCGTTCATTGGACACGAGGTCCATCCGATCACTGACGCAGCACTTGTATCCAATCTGCGTCTTCGCTCGATGTCACTGTGATGACGTCAAAATTCCAGTGAACAGCTTTGATTAGTCTGGGTTGAATTGCGTAAGGCCCCTAAATAAAAAAAGGTAGTGACATTGGCGGCATATTTTCCCTTCTCTTCTGGCGTGCACACTTTTTTATCTTTATGTTTTGCTCTTTGGCACTCGCGCGTCTCGCGCGTCGACGGTAGCGCCGCCTGCTCCGCTCCATGACAGCAGGGTTTGTTTCAACTTAAGTCAGAGCGCAGTCAAACTCTAAAAGACACGCAAACACAGGCGCACACACTAAAAGCGCACTGTAATGCTGTACTTACCTTCTACGTTCAACTAAATGAGCCACAAGGAATACGTAAAAGACAAACAAAAAGACAATGCATGAAAGCCGTGACGTTTCCTTTGCGTTACTTGATTGGCGGCATGGGCTTCTGGCTTTCGTTCTTTTACAGCGTAGGCATTCGTCCTCCTCCTTCCCCGTCCGCCCTGTTTTGTTTTTATTTGTTTGCTCTTTCGCTGAAATACCGGGAGGGACGGTCCCGGTATTTCAGCAACTGAAGAAGAGATCACACTGCATGCATTTCCGAGAGACATACATCGGCCGCATGTGCACCTAGTAAACAAGTTCTACTCATGTTCTAGACAAAATACGTACTTTGTGCTCGACGTTTACTTGTACTTGGTACACAAACCAGTTCGTATTCTTTAGACGGCAGGCATCTTTAGCCTGGAGAGTATCCGATGATTCAACCACCTCGGTGTCTGAACCTACAGCAATGCGATCGGGCGTGTCGTATGCTAGCAATCCTAATTTCTGCGAGCGTTCTAAATTTTTTTTTCAAAACTTGATAGCTTAATTGTTTTGCGCCCAGTATAGCCCTGTATCATCGGACTGACGGCATGCACTCGTACACTGGCTTGTACTCGCAACGCTTTCATCATTGACCTCCATCACGTCGATCCACTGACTCTTCGTCCTCAAATTTTACAGCACGCAAGCGAACCAACGGTGCAGCGATAAAGAGCTAGTGGAACTGAAACTTCGTTTTCTACAATCGCTCGTACATAAAGCAGAATAATAATAAAAAAATAATCTTAGGCACGGTTGCGGAGAGCACGAGGAGTGAAACTCATGTGACTTCCGGTGAACCCACTTTTAGTGACGTAGGTCGATGCCTCCCTTCTGACCGCCCCGACACCTTGCGGTACACTGTTACGTCACAGTGCACGGCGGGAACTTTGAATTGCGCCTCGTATTCCTATTTTTTATAAAAAAAACTACGCAACTCTATATTGAAATATTTTTTTGTGATGTCCTGATATGCCATTTCAACGCCTAGCATGAAAAAAAAAAATTTTTTCGGCGTTTCAGAGGCTTTTTAAGTTACTGTGCGCGATCAGGCGTGACGCCAACACCAGAGTTTTGGGCTGCTCGGCGAACCCTTCCTATTTACTTGGTTTCGCCATAAGTCAAGGAGCAGCCGACGCTACGAGCTGACGAGGCGTCAGCTGGTAGCGTCAAAACGGAACCATCATGGCGTTCATCGTATTTTTGTACGTGACGTCTATCATCGCTGGACCAATCATGAACAAAAAAAGGCCCAGTGACTTCCACTTTTGACACTGGTTGATTAGTCCCATCAGCTGCAATATCGGCTGCATCTGCACTTAAGCTGAAGCGAAGTATAGACAACCGATTGCTTTCCTTCGTCTCCTACCGCAGGACAGCGCAGCGTACAAATTGGGCACGACTATACTCGGTCGGCGTTCAGCGAAGACTTCTGTGCCTACTGAATAAGCACCCGTCCCAAACGACGGCGTCCCGCAGGCACCCACAGACACACTTCCAAATTACCCCATTTTTCTGCAGGATTCCTACAGATCCAGCCGGCAGAGGAGGTCCGCCGCCACTGTGGATTCATGCTCGAGAGCGGAGAGCGCATCAAGGAGCGCGTCTCCCTCACGGTAAGCAGCGGCACCCGTGGACCAGAGCGTCGCGTGCACAAGCATGCTTAGCGCGACAAAAGCACCCACAGCACTTTGTTAGGTATTTCGCCGAATGGTATACCTGGGCCGGTTTGCTGATCATTGAGGCTACCTCTTCCTTCGGTTAACTCACCCGCAAGAAGGATTTTGAGGTCACGTGACCGTCTCCTTTGGGACAAGAAACCAAGCGCCATTGACCTTACATCAAATTTGCTGCCGTGACTAAGTCATCGCTTCAATTACTGAAGTTCTATTGTGCGCGTTAAACAACAACGTAAACACGGTTGAAATGTAAGCGAGATGAACTGCATTCGTGAAGATTAGGAGCGGCATGTAAATTTATTTTTGTAGGTCGTATGAAGTGAAAATTACAGATAACGACAGGCAAGGCTTAAGACTGCTAAGCGGAATTGACTGGAACGCTACGTGCTTTCTCCCCACGGAACCAGTCACGTGACCTCAAAATCCCTTTCCTGCTGTTCCACTCGCTTGGTGAGAAAGCCGCTGCGATCAGTAAACCGGACATTGTGCTTTCCAACAGTTTATCAGTTGATCCGCTCTATTGGCACGCCTAGGCATCGTTTTGGGAACACTTACAAGGCGTCTTCTGCTGTGGCCATGATGCCAAAGCTATGGGCCCTCGTGCGCCTGAGCACCTTCAATGTCATTCAAAGAAGCGAATGTGCACAGTGTGAAAGTCGCCGCAAGTCACCGAATATTTGTGATTTGTTAACCAAATCAAGGCTCACACATTACTAAACCGGCCTGTTTTGGTTTCTTTTATTCTTATTTTTTTGCAGTTTAGTGCATCTGTGTATATTGTACTGTTAAGCAAGCGTATCACGCTTGATACACATAAACGTTTAAATTGACACACCGGCGGAAAGTCTCCTTTGTTATTTTTCAACAGTTTCCATTGCTCTTGAAACCTTCCCGTCAGTATACACCGTATTTTAAAGCCGCGTTTACATGAATGCGGCTTCAGCGCATCGACTCTAATCGTCCTTCGAATGAAACCGGCGCGCCATCGTTTACATCGATGCTCATCAAATTCTACGCGAAGGTGGCGCAACGCCGTGTCGATTCTCAAAGTTAAAGCTGCGTTTCCAGAACCAGCCGCACCACGTGGCCACGTTTTCCGGGCCTTTTGACGCTTTTGACGAGCGTAAAGATTGCGCCCGCTGTTACGACTGGCGGTTTATTCGAAACACCTTTGGCGTGACGGCGTTTTGATCGGGGCTGTTGTGAAGTGTTTTCGCGAAAAGCAGCCATGATTCCACATGCCCAGAAGTGGTTGGCGTGATCCTTGGAAATCTCAAGTCAGCCGAAGCGCAACACCGACGTCGTGGTGTTGACTTCACCCGCACGAACGGAGGAAAAATCGGCCAAGGTTAACCTTCCAGGGATTGCGGCTCCCAGGTGGTGAGCACACCCGGAGGACTATTCGTAACGAGTTACCGACTCGAATTTCGGCAGCATCTGCGCAACGGGCAAACGCTCCAGAGCCGCCAACCGCATGAACCAACGACCTTTTGATCCGTGCCTGATACGTGACTTCCCCGGTGGAAACGGTCAAAGAGACAGGGGCCCAGAGCAAAAAGACGTGGGAACGAGAATCTTATAAAAGAAAAACACCGCTGTGTATCACAGCTCTCGATTCTGCTCTCGTTCACCATGCCACCTGAACCCAGGCACGTATCCAGGGGGTGGCCCATGGGGCCCAGGCAACCCCCCGAAATCTTCAATTTTGCTGGGACCTCCTCTCCCCCTCCCCCTCCTACAACATTTTGTCATGGGCGGCCCCCCCCCCCCCCCCCCGAAACAAAATCCTGGCTACGTGCCTGCCTGAACCCATGTAAATAAATAGTGGTACGCGAGTGACAATGCTTCCCAACACTTCATGTCCGGGGCCCTGTCCGGTTCTTGTCGGCAGCAGCAGTTCTGTCCATCCTGCGAGCCCCTCGGTCACAACACCATTGTCGTCGATGCTGTGCAAGAAGAGACGCAAGAAACTTCACAACCCAAGCGCTTTGGGCTCCAGGCCGCGCCACCGGGCCACGCTGGAACAGACGCGCGGTTCGTGCGCACGCCCTGGCGAGCGAGATCGTTTCCAGCCACTGTGATGACAGCAACGAGCTTCGCCCCGCCAAGCCTCGCAACACCGACCATACCCTGAGGTCGAAAGGCTCCTGCGCAGGCAGGAACGGCACTGAGGTATGAGCTGCTCATTCTGCGGTACCATGCAGTGCTCGGACCTCTCGGTATCGTTCGTCTCGAGCGTGCAAGTATTAATTCGCAAGTCTTGGACGGGGACCGCCCTCACCTACCAGCTTAGTTATATTCCGCTCACTTATGATGGCAATGAAAGCTCGCAATTCTGCTCGCGAGAAAAACGCGGTCGGCCACAAGGGATCGCTCTGCGCCGCCGCCGACTCTACCGCCAACGAGGTTGGCCGCTGCCATGTTCTGAGCTGTTCACTCGCTCCCGCAGCAAGCGGCTTCCCATAAACCTCCCCGTTCCAAAACGCGATGCGACTTCAGTTTACATGGGCTGAATGAATGCGCATTCGCCATTTCGATCCACCTACGTCTGGCGCATCACATTCAATTGAATGTGATGCGCTTTCCTCGCGCATTATGCCGTTTACATGACCGCATTGAATGTCACAACTGGATCCGATGCGACTAAGTCGCTTTCATGTAGACGTGGCTCAAGGTAGCTTCTAGCAACCAACATATAAAGTCGAATGGTTAGAATGTCTGCAGAAACACTGCGTGTACCCACTGTATCCTCCATTTAAAGCTCGGCGCCATGTGCCCTCTGCGCTAGAAGCCGACGAACTTGCTCGCCGTATATGATGCCCGTTCGAAATGATCGAATATGAACGCAATGACCTCCTCTTCCGGTTCCAGAGGGAGCGACCGGTGGAGACCCTTTATGCCATCTTTGACTTCGAGAACTTCAGCCTACGACAAGTGTACTCCTGGGAAGGTGGGTGGACTGCTGGTATATGGTGCCTGGAACGCGTCTCCGACTGCTGCGTTTTCTGCGTCCTAAAAGTAGTCCCTCCGTTTCCGCCTGCAGATGACGCAACAAAAGGTGTCATGTTGTCGCTGGACGCGAGCCTGGCGGCGTCACGGCAGCGGTATAGTGTACGTGACCTACGCCTGTTCTGCTGCAGGTCACTCTCCAACTTGACGGTCCAGAAGAGTTGCCGTCGCCAAAAGTTGAAACTCCGCGACAAAAACGACACTCGCGTTCGCTCGTAATTTCGTTGAAAGTTGGACTAGTTGGTTTTGCATAGTTATGAAGGAGGAAACAGCGCCAAAAGTACAGAGGACAAAGAACGAGAAACACACAGACGGAGCGCTGTTTCATTTCTGGAAAAGCACCTACCGGCGTAAAAACACAAGACAAACATACATCGGACCATCTCCTAAGGACACGTGTCACAGCTCTCCAAGAGCGCGATTTCTTTATCGAAGAGCGCAATCGACGCACTTCACCTTATACTCTGAAATGTAATAAGCCTCGAATGTTTCGCGAGTCACCTGCTGACTGTGCCGAGTGACAATCGTAGTCTTCTCCAAAAGAGGGGAGCACCCTTTTTTAGAAGGGCGCTCGCCTAGCTCGGTTTATGTGTTCCTCCTTCTTCGTCGTCCGTACTTTTGGAGTTGTTTCCTCTTCAGAACTACGCTCGTACTTTTTTGCCAAAACCTCGGACACCAATCACCAGGATCGCGACATTCGACAGCATGACACTTCGGCGTCTTTAACGTCATTATTTTGCCACCTTGAGACCATTCTTAATGTATGGGACAGGGTAGAACGCTACATGCGCAGGCAGCGCTACCTAGTTTCTGCCAGTATCGCTACCAAAGTGTCTTGTAGCGTCTCCCGACAAGCGCGATGCAAGCACGAAGCTACGCAAAGTGCTATGGGTGACACAATGTGCACACGTCTGCCACTTTGCGGCGTACTGTCGTCGAGCCTCAACCCATTTGCCGCTTGGGGCGGGTCAAGGATCACCTAACGATGACGTCATGCTGAGGCCTTCTTTCCTGGATTGTATTGTGCCGAGCCACGGGTAATGTAGGGGCTTACATTGTTTCAAAGAGGATCATGGGCGCCCTCTGTTTGACCGCAGTCATGACGTTGCTGACGGACCTCTTGCGGATCTACGAGGAGAACTACCCCGAAACCCTGGAGAAGTGCTTCGTCATCAACGGTGAATCCCCTCCTAAGCCGCCTCTGGCGAAATGTCGCTCCGAGTGGTGATTGTGCTGTGTGTTTGCTGAGAGAGTGGAAATCGGTCATCCCCGATGGTCGCTGGTGCCTCCACTGTGGATGAGAAATTTAGCCAGCGTAGCACCCCTGCTAGCCTGGGAGTCTTTATCATGCATCAGGCAGTTGTGATACACGACCGCGCACCGGTACAACGTTCATCCAGATCGAAACGAGCAGGGGTGGGGATTGAGACCAGGATCCCTGGGTTCTGGAATGTGCTCCGAGCTGCAGTGCGCCAACATACTCGGCCACCGATCCCTCCTCCAAGCTTACATACAGCCACGTTTTTGTTGGGAAACTTGGCATTGGGCTCGAGTTCAGCCAGAACCAAAAGCGGGCCTTTGCTTCATTTTTTCTGCGATACACCTTCGCAACGGCTTGAGTATAACTCAGGTGGACTTGCACGGACGCTCATTTACAGTCATGTGTACTGATCATAGTGTAGTAAATAAAAGAAAATGGCACAACCTTCTAAACGATTACAAACAAAATCCTCGCAGTAAGAAAGTAAGAATACACGGGAGATGATAATCTCAATGGGATGTAGCCTTTTTATTAATAGTAGTATAATTATTGCTGCTTGGAAACATTCGACTGGGCATGTCCTTCAAGATTTTCCCCACCGGAAATCATGGAGACCATGGTCGTTAGTACGTCAATGCCAGTTATTTAAAAAGTGTCGTAAAAATACAATTTTTGGCCAGAAGAGTGCCTGTATTACTTCTGGTAACGTACGTAGGTGACCAAGTTCAAGTCGGATCTTAAAATGATTCTGCGCATGAGAAAGCTGACTTGTTACTCGCAGCGCCGGGCTTCTTTCCACTGATGTGGAAGGTCATTCGTCCCTTCTTGACACAGAGGACGGTGGACAAGGTGCAAATTTTCGGCAAGGGTGAGCGCTCATCCCTCTCTATGCTTTCTTTTATTGCGTGCATCAATCTCAAATTTCTTTCGTGAGAAAAAAGAAAAAAATGACACCGAGAGCCAGCGTAGTTTCAACTCCCAGGCAAGTTTTCGTCTATCTCACCTGCGTACTATCTATTATTGATGTGCCGAGAGCCCATCCGCGCTGTACCAGGACTATCAACTCTTAATAATTAATCAACACGTGAATGTATCTCATTACATCACGTGAATCGTATACAGTATCAATGAGCGCTTGTAGAAGCATTTTTATTGCCTTGTAACAAAAACAAAATGCAAAGCGTGAATGGAAAATGGTAAAAAATGTTCGAAATAGGGCTTCCTTATGGGCTTATTGTGGGCAACCGGAAACACAGAGACGTCTCAACTACAACTGAACCTTTTTTTACACAGCAAACCTGAAATAGGGCCGGGATAAATATATTTAGATTGGGATTTTAATAATCACCTATTTTTTAATGTCTCCGCTTTCCCGACGCGTTTACATCACGACAAATAGCGGCAACCACCTTGTCCAGTTAAAGGGGGAAACCCCGGGGCTGTGCGCGTCCAGCCGTTAAAACTACGCAAACGTTTTCGGCACCAAGGCCATTAGATTTTCGCGGAATAAAATGTATTCTCTAGTAAAGTATATGAAGAACTTGTGGAAACTTCTCAATAATGAATACTCCTCAGACACCTAACTCATCAATAAATTTAAACTTCTTTTTGGTCATTCTCATAAACTTGGAGAACACAGGAGTGTGTCCTGTACGCAGCGCATCCAAAACCAGCCAAAGCTCCCCGTAACAAAGCATAGCAAAAAATAACGCACGCGTAATGCACGCGTGACACATTCCGTGCTCAACAAGCTCATCAAAATATTCAAGGAGTTTTGTTTTCTCTTTTTACGTTTTGTTAGTTGTAGGGAACTGATTATATGGGATTTGTATCGCCAGAAACGCTCTCCTTGTCACGAATTGACATTGCAGAAAACACACTGCCGACATTTTGCAGACGGCTGGCGAGAAGTGTTGCGGGCCCACTTTCTACCTGAGAAGCTACCCAAGCACTGGGGTGGCGACATGCTGGGTCCGGACGGTGATCCGCGCTGCACGGACAAGGTATACGTCTAGATGAAAACGCCGCCATAGCATAAATAACGGTTTCAACCAAGCATTTGTTGAATCCCAGATGCTATTCTAGTCAAATATACATTTTAGGCACCTCTGTTAGGTTATTGTTGCCATCAAAGGCTGTGCCTAGTGAGACGAAGTTGGATGGAATAACCGAACCAGGCAGCTGCCGACAAGTCAAAACTGCGGCGCCATCACCCTCAATGTCGTTCCCTCACCCTCGCCCACAAGCTCAGTCTTTGCCATTGTAGACAGTTTCTTTTCCTTTTCTTTTTTACATTGTTATTGCATTATATTATTAGACGCGGTGTCGAGGCTCTCATTAGCCTAAATGAATATTAGTATTATTAGTAATGTTACTTCCAGTACAATAACACGTATGTGCTCACTGCTCCGGGAAACTTTTCGGTCGGCAGCATTACACTAAATGTTGCGGTGATTGCGACCAGTGGTTTCATTGCAAATGTATAAACGTAAACACAGACGAATACGACGTGCTCACGGCCAGCGGACGAAGTAAGTACAAATGTAAATCATGTACCCGACGGCGAAACTCGATAACTGACACGCCCCTCCCTTAGAAAGAGGTCGACGGTGCCAACAAACCAACGAGTGATTGCGACACTGAGAATGGAAATAAGCTTCTCAGGATTGTGGAACTGCTCGTCGACAAAGTGGACAAGCTTACAGCGAGAGTGCCATCTCAAGGGCAAGTGATTGCTTCGCTGCATGACCAAAACGAAGAACTTCGAGCCGAGGCGAGCAAAACGCTGAGTCCCATAAACCAACTCAGGGCTGTGATTATAAAACCCTCTTTCGCGCCCCGAGATTAACAGTCAGATACCTTTTCTGGCGTTGTGCGGGCAGGTTCAAGAGACGGCAGATCAGCCAGCACTGTTCCACGCCCTGTCTCGTCACGAAACAACGCGAGGACAGCCTTGGACCCCATAGCTAGGACGTCCCACGACAAGGGAAGTCAACGGAGAAACACCGACCAAGCAACGGCAGATGAACCCGATGACGGTTTCACGGTTGTAAGACGGAAGAAAAGTACAATGAGATCCGGCACATGCAAGTCGTCGACCATCTCGAGCGTTGTTCGCCCACTAAAATTTCTGTTCGTGACACGATTTCACACGGACAAAACATCTGAAAGTGTGTGCGAACTCCTGGTTTCAGTTACGGAGCCAACCGGTTTTTAGTGCACCAGGCTACGAAGTAAGTTCAACACTTATGCATCTTTCCACAATGCGGTAGACGATGGCAAGCTGGATGCCGTCAGCGACCCTGAACCGTGTCATGAAGTTTGTCTTTTTCGGCTTTTCTACGGTCCGCTAAAAGACAGGATGCGTTTTAGTCAAGTGAATTATCAGGACAGCAGTGGCAATGAATAGAGCCCACAAGTTCTTACTGTACCACCAAAACGTCCGTAGCCTACGCGAAAAGGCTGCGATATTTATGGAAAATTGCCTTGCTTCCGATTACAACATTTACTGCCTTACCGAAACATGGTAGCGAGACGATATTTCAAGTGCCGAGTATTTGACAACCCAGTACGTAGTTTTCCGCGGAGATAGAGATTACGAAAGTTGCAACAAAATTCTTGGGGGTGGTGTTCTGATAACGATACGAAGCTATCTGAATTCTTTCCGCAGACCTGATTTAGAAAGCTACCAAGAGTGTGTGTGTGTGGATAGAAATTAGTGTTGATGGTCAGCCCAATATCCTCTTGGTGAATTACTATTTTCCCCCTCAATGTGACTGCAATACTTTTAGTTCGACTATTGACCACGCTTTGATCACAACAAACTTTACAAAGTACCGTGTTTTTTTACTGGCGATTTTAACGAAAGCTACCAAGAGTGTGTGTGTGTGGATAGAAATTAGTGTTGATGGTCAGCTCAATATCCTCTTGGTGAATTACTATTTTTCCCCTCAATGTGACAGCAATACTTTTAGTTCGTCTATTGACCACACTTTGAACACAACAGACTTCACAAAGTACCGTGTTTTTTTTTACTGGCGATTTTAACCTGCCCATATGAACTGGAGCACAGGTATCGTAAACTCCAGTAACTCAGAGGTGCGCCGGAAAGCCAATTATCTGTCCCAACCCGTAAACTTTTTCGAATTACTTCAGAAAAATACTTTTGTGAACTGCAAGGGCAACCTATTAGACCTATTCATTACGAATGACAATGAGTGCACACTCGAAAAGTCCAGGGTTCCACTGGTTCCGATAGACATCTGGCATGTTCCATTTGAGGTAACTTGGACGAGACTTTATAAACGAGGCCAAGCGTGCCCGCGACCGACAGCTTTTTTGTACTCGAAGGCGAACTATCTAGGATTTTACGAAGTTCTGCCAAACGTAGATTGGTCTGTTATCAAGTCATCTGAAGTACACGTAAACTCACAAGTATCAATACTTACAGACATCGTCACAACAGCAATGAAAATGTTGATCCCGGTCTCTAAATATGATAAAACTAATCACTATTTTGTTGGTTTTCACACGAACGGAAATGTGCCATGAGGAATACGTTACGCTATCACAGACGACACAAAAGCACAAACGATCAGTTGTGATACGAGATGTTCAAATCCCAGCTCACTGTGACGAGACGCCTATATCGTCGGGATTACGAAAACCCCACCCAAAATGTTAACTCGAACCTAAAGAAAAATCCCCAACGCTTCTGGAAGTACACCAGAAATGTTTTGAACAAAAATAAAGCGGCACTAGATATGACACTTTCTTGCGGTTCCGAACATATCAACAATCCGCGCGACATCTGCGAATGTTTTGCAGCTTTCTTCTCCTCTGTGTTTAATTCCGGATTAAGGACGTCTCAAGGCAGCACAATGCGTTATCATACAAACGAGTTCTTATCAATACCCTCGCTTAGCGATGGCGACGTTTTGGCGGCGATTCGGGCGCTATCGCCTAACAAATCTTCTGGACCTGACGGAATTCCGCATTTTATACTTAAAGGGTGCGGCGATATTTTGGCTCCGGTTTTAACCTTAATCTTTAATCAGTCTTTGAAAGACAGACGTTTTCCAACTTCTTGGAAGCTCTCAACAGCTGTGGCAATTTCAAAAAGTGGTTCACCTTAGTCGGTCGCTAATTATCGTCCAATCTCATTGACTTGTTTCTTTGCTAAGGTATTTGAAAAATCCATGCACTGCCGTCTTATGCCGTTTTTTTCCGTCACATAAGCGTAAATTAACATGACGTTTTGCCAAACCGTTCTGTAGACACGAATATGGCCACATTTATGGAATTCCTCGATTCAAAACTAGGGTCAAAACAACAAGCTAATGCCATTTACTTTGACTTAAAAAAAAAAAACGTTTCACCTGATGAGTTATCTAATGCTGGTTGAGAAACTTGCAGACTATGGTCTCTCCTCATTACTTTGCAACTTGTCTAAGAGTCAGCTCTTTGATCGATGGAACTTTGTTACATACGGTAGTACAAAGTCATCTGCGTAGTGCTCTACATCAGGCGTTCCGCAGGGTTCAAACTTACCTCCTTTGCTTTTCAACATATTCGTGAGTGACATTAGCTCATGCATCCATAACTCGGAATTTTTAAAATCCGCCGATGATATTAAGTTTTTTCGAACTCTTTCTGATTGCAAAAATCTGCAGCAAGACATTACAGCACTGACAGGCTGGTGCAAAGACAATATTCTGGCTTTTAACCCAAATAAAACGAAACTAATATATTTTTCAAGAAACCATTCCCGCATTACTTTTCAATATATCTTGGATAACTGCCAGGTTGAGCGAGTTTCACTGGTGCGCGACTTGGGCGTACTCTTAGATAGCGAATTTATGTTTTCTAAACATGTGGAATATTTAACCAATGCATGCTACCGCACCCTGGGTGCAATCACGAGAACGACGCGACACTTTAAAACCTATTCTTGCTTTTTACATCGTTATCTATATGAAATAGTTTAAACAAGACCGATACAACGGAACTCGAAAATATACAGAAAAGGTTTGTCCAACTGCTGCATGATCGCTACTTTAAGAGGCGGATGTACATCAACCATGAGCGTTTGTTAAATATTTTAAACCTTCATTAGCTCTCCGAAAGAAGGCTGGCACGAGATGTTTTTGTTTTTACACAAATATCTTTACGGTTTTATTGATTGCTCCGAACTGACCTTATTTGTTTTTATTGCCGTGCCAAACAGGGTGCTTCGCTCTCATCGCGTTTTTGGCTGCTCTGAGTCAAGAAGCCCACGGACCTTAGAAAGTATTCGGTACGCTTTTAACAAGTCAAACAAAATGAACACGCCGAAGGTGGATGTTGTTTTCCTGGAAGTTTTAACATGCGAGCACGGCTCAAAGTTTATTGATCGTATTTTTCCTTCGGTTCCGTTTATGAAACCATACAGGTATGGGGACAAACTTAATTGGTTTCTGCGCTGCATGTTTTGCAATGTCGGAGGTCACATTTTGTTGATGTTACGTATGTAAATATGTAAAAATATTTCAAGGCATGTTTTGCGTTTTTGCATATTGTATTTTGTGTTGTTTGAGCTCTTGCATGTAAGCACTTGTGCACCCTCCTGTGGGCATACGTTCTGTTGAGGGGCACCTCAAAAGTACCAGATGAAATAAACAAATGAATAAAGAAATAACTATTTATAACACATTATAAAAATGCAGTGCATTTACTTTAATGCAAAGCAGTATGAAGAAGCGATTGACACTCCCACGTGCTTTGCGGGAAATCAAACGCACAAGATAGTGTAGTTCTAGTCGTTGCCATTTACCGGATTAAGGTAAACATCATTGAGCTATTCAAATGAAAGAGGGCTTTCTCTGCCGATAACTTTCAAGGCTATTTCAAGATCAGATGGTCATCACTCAGAGGCGCCGTTAATCAATCAATCAATCAATCAATCAATGCTTAGAGAAACGGTCTGTGACCGCGTACATCGCGTACATGTTTCTCCCAAGACCGGAACAAGAAACAGACGCAGAAACTCATACTGATACTATAATTTACAGTATTTTTATGTGCTCCCATAGTTTTCACCGTCTTTTATTTATTTATTTATTTATATATATATATATATATATATATATATATATATATATAAATATATATAGATAAATAAGTATATAATAATCAATGAATATATTATATGAATATATATTAATAGACGGCGGAGCCAGGATTCTGGCTCCGCCGTTTATTCAGTACGGTTCATTTATCTGCATATGATCGTTTACTTCCTCCTCGGAGACTACGTACGATGATGAAAAAGTGCCCGTGATGTGTATATATACATAAGCGCTCGATGAACTTATTAATTATTAATGAACCAGTGGGTGCAGCGTCTCTTCGACACCAATACTCTGATACGAAACTTCACGATGTTTGTATCTGAATTAAAAGTAGCTTTCTCAACTGCTTTTAGACGATTACCCTCAATGTCTAATTAGATTACTTTTTTTTCTCTCTTTCTTTTTGGAAGGGGGGGGGGCGGGGGAGGGAAAGAAGGGCAACTTTTATACTCAATTTTTGTGGAGATACTTTAGTGCTTCCTTTCAGCTAATCTCAGAGATCTGCCTGGCAGGTGTGCCCAGGTGGCGAGGTGCCGGCAGACCTACTGATCGGCGCGGACCCCTGTAGCCGGGTCATCTCGAGTCGGGACTCTTGGAAGCTGTGCGTGCCCGTCCGACAGTCAGAGAGTCTGCTGCGCTGGAGCTTCCACGTGCAACAAGGGGATGTGGTATTTTGCTTGCGCTACCTGCCTCCTGAGGACGACGAAAAACCAGAGGAATCCAACGAGCCACTGACAAAACCTCAACGCCTCTCAGGGCAGCAGCAAGGCAGCTTCCGTTGCGAGAAACCGGGCACGTGTGAGTTAAAGCCCGCTGAAGAGATTCACACTTCATGTTTTTTTTATGTTTTAGCATTAAACAAACAACATTAAAAAACGCAGCGAGAGTGAGTGACAAACATTTATTTATTTTATCCGAGGATTGCGCGTCTTGGTCGAGTTGCCCTGAGGCAAGATGGGTACACGATTAAGGGGGTTGGAGTAAATGTGAGATAAGAAAACCAAGGGTGATGGGGGAGGAGGCATAGATTTGTGCTCTTTGCTCGGGTTATTAGGGGTATGTTTGAGGGGGGGGGAGATTTGGGAGTCTATAAATTCCGGACCACTTTGTTCTCCCGCCGTATTGTTCATAACACCGGAAACAGTCATTGGCTTATCATTTTGCGGGAAGGCTAGGATGACTTGTCATTGTTATACCACAAAAACTTCGAGCTTCACCAATCGCTCATGAATCTGCACAACAAACATATATGACAATAATAAACTCTTAAGAGGGAGAACAAGGGATACAATGAAAAACACAAATCTCCAAACACAGCTAGGTGACTGGTGCGCGACTAAGAAATCTGCCTGGTCCTGGTATCGAGCCAGGGACCTCTCCTATCCATGTTTGGAGATGTGAGTTAATCGTTAGTCCCCCTTGTTCTCTCTCTCCAGGGATTATTACTATTCTTCTTATCCAAATCGCGGCACCTTTCTATTCATTGCATTAACATCATAATTTTGAAATCAGGCGGTTCACCCTCATTGGTTCTAGACTGGTGGCAGCTGTTAAAACCCGTTTGCTCTACTGAAGTCTAACTCCTGGTTAGCTGAGTTGGGAGGGTGCTCCACTGTAAATTAAGAGGTCCCTGGTTCGATACCAGGAGCAGGCGGATTTTTTCAATCGAGCACCAGTCACCTAGCTGTGTTTGGAGATTTGTGTTTGGTCTTGTCCCCCTTGTTCCCCTTCTCCATTGATTATTATTACTATTTTTATTATTGTCCAGCTCGCGGAACGTTTGCATTAATAAGATTAACATCATACCCTCAAAATCAGGCCGTTCATCCTCGGTGGTGTTAGACTGGTGGCAGCTGTTAAACCCTTCTTGCTATACAGACGTCTAACTCCTGGTTAGCTCAGTTGGTAGAGCGATCCACCTGTAATGGAGAGGTCTCTGGTTTGATACCAGAACCCGGCGGATTTTTTTAGTCGTGCTCTAGTCACCTAGCTGTGTTTGAAGATTTGTGTTTGTCCTTCGTCCCCCTTGTTCCCCCTCTCCAAGGATTATTATTTTTATTCATGTCCAGCTTGTGGCACCTTTGCAATAATTGCATTAACATCATGACATATATGCTTTCTCGTTGTGGTGGTTTTCGTCGTCGCAGGACTGGGGCATAGTGATAACTTTGGGACGGGATTGCCACTTCGTCCTGGCATTCTCGAACAAAACTCGGGCGACAAATTGCGTGTTGGCTTTGAGTTATACATTTTTTCGATCATACTTTTCACGATTAAATCGCGATCGCAGAAGCCTACTCGATTTAGGTCAGTATAAATTCGAGGACGTCGAGGCCACTGTCGCTGTCGATCCCATCAACAACATCGTGGGCAGGAGGATTCTTATAGTTATCGACATCCCAAGATTACAATGACAGGGTATTTATGCCCTCCGGGATTTTCATTTGAACATGAACACATATAAGATCCCAATTACCTAAAACATAATTTACGGCTCGGAATTCGTTTCCTTTCGGACCGAAAACAGCCGATCGAAGATTGACCGGTTTTAGTCGCGTTTAATCATAACGAGATCCAAGGTTATGACTTCGAGCTTCTAGCCTTGCATGTGGACGTGAGACTTTCACTGCTGGGTATAGTTAGAATTGAGATTTGCCGGATTTTACTCATATATATATATGTAGCATCCAACCGCAAGTGTTACTGTCAAATTTCTTGCTGCATCATACTATCCACTGCACTACACGAGTAAGTTCCAAGGCTGCCTCTCAAATGGGCGAGGAAAACCAAGAAAAGTTGGCTGGCGCGTGTTTTTGCAAACTGCATTGTGTGCATTGTCCTGGAGCGCCTTAGCGAACTCGGCATCGGTCAAGGGTAACGAAGGCTCACAATAAATTAATGCAAGGCTGGAATCGATCTGCCCGTTTTTTAAGTTTTTTTTTAAAGATATTTGACAGCCAACAGGTTGAAGAACAAAAGTGTTCTAGAGAAAGAATAAAGCCTCGATGTCGTTGTTCTCGTTCGCAGACGTGCTGGAGTTCGACAACTCCTTCAGCTGGCTGACCAGCAAGAGACTGGCGTACAGCGTGGATGTGCAGCCTCCCGACCAGCCATGCTGAGGGAACTCTGCCACCGCGCCACCAGGCGGAGCGCCGCTGCACGAACACGTGACGACACACGAACGGCAGCAAGATCCTCGTTGTACCGGTGTTCGGTACTCATAAAGGCGTCACTGGCAGCTTAAGAAAAGTTGCAGAGTGTGACTTGTTATGTTCAGGCTCGTTGTTCCATGGCTCGTTCTTAGGTGTTCTTATCGGCGAATGCTGCAATATTTTTTGGTTGCGGAAATGATGCGCTCTGAGGCCCTAATCTACACGGCTGGACCAAGCGGGACAGAGGGACCGGGACATTGCGCCTGCTGCGGTTCGTCAGCGGTGCGGAGCTGGCCAATCGCAAGAGGCGGCGATTTCCCGGTTCCTTGGCCCCGCTCTGTAGATTAAAACCCCTCTAATCACCACGCCTTGTCTTTCTGAAGCTGGAGAGCTCGTCTTCGGAAAAACTTGTGGAGACGCTCGTGCATAGGGCGGTTGTGTCGCTCTGATTGGCCTATTTTAAGGGCGTAACAGCACGCTCGTCCGGGATTATATATAGCGCACATGACAAAATTAGTCGACAATTGTAGGTTTTATTGTTGTTTTTTGTCTACACGCTGCCTCCTTTCTTGATTTACGGGGACATCGAGTTGAAAGGGGAGGCGGGGTTGTACTCTATGTTGCGTTAAAATGTACCGCAGCTGGCGCTGCGAGACATAGTAGCCAATCGAGAGCTGAGAGTGGGCCACGTGGTATTCTCTATGTGGGCGCAGCGATGCTCCGTGTATAAAGCCTGTGGTCACTTTCTCAACGTTGGGTTCGCTCCGATGGCTCGTAGCGTTCCCAGTGGTTCATTTTCAAGTAAAATAGAGTGTACGTAGGCGCACTTGGGTGTTAAGCACTAAAGTATGCGCCAAGAGGCGCCCTTTCGAAATAGCACATGTTGTGCTGTTATTTATGTTTGCAACATTGGATTTAACCGTCATTCATCTGGCACCTACGTTGGAAAAAGCAATGGACGTTGGGCTCAACGGGAAAAATAAATCATTCTTTGTTCGTCGGCCTAAGAGATTGGTTTTCACATTCCTTCCTCTCCTCGCAGCACACCACAGTGCCTACGGGGTCGGTGTAAGAATGAGTGAAAAACATTTATTTATTTCAATAGAGGATCGACCGTCTTGGCTGATTTATCCAGAGGCAAGAGGTACATACCATAAAGGTACAACGGAAGTTGGAGTAAGTGTTGAAAATTAAATGCGAGGTAAGAAATCTAAGGGAGATGGGAGCATAGATTTGTGCATTTCGCTCGGGTTGTTAGCAGGATGTCAAACCGAACCCGAACCCGAACAGAAAACCGGATCAAAACCGTAATTGTTGTCCGAACCGGTACAAAGCCGAAACCGCAATCGAACGCTTCCTATTGAACCCGAACCGGAACGAAACCATAACCTGATATGGCGGTTACCGGTAAAACGAAAGCGGTTCAGGGCCAGTTGTGTCAATAATTGGTCTTAACGGGAAATGTTGCGGATCTATTTTTTCCTGATATTGCCAAGACTAATCCTACATACTGTGAGATATTTTTACATATCTTTTTTATTGCATACGTAATAAAAAATACATCATCATTAAAAGCAGAGACACAAAGGGACCGCATGGTCAGCGAGCTCGCTCAGTTCCCGCCTCTACTTAGGCATCTGGAGAGCTTCAACTGCACTTTGTTTCTTGGATTGACCCTGACAGCGCGGGAGCGGCGGCGGCGATTTCAAAGCACCGCTTGGCCGCTTGGCTACGTAATGTCCAAGTGTCGGGGCGGATTGCGCCACTATAGGCACAGAGGCCCATGCGTCCGCGAATATTTGACCTCAAGATGGACCGCAGTTGCAGTCGATGAGCCATTTAGCCAATCGAGCACCGAGAGCGCACCACGTGACCTTCCGCTTGAGTGCCGCGACACGCTGAAGGAAGCTGGGACAAGAACCGCGCTGCATCGGCTGTATAGTTTGTAGGGTCGCCTGTGGTCCATTTCAATAAAACACAATCTTGTCTTCAACGTATGTAAAGTGTTACCTTACAAAAAAAAATAAGAAGAACATGGGCCGTTGGAGACAACGTTACTCGCCGATGACTCGCCGACGCGCCGCGCGTTGGAAGCAGACTTGTGCTTGTTACAAATTTATTTCGCTGAAAAGTAACGGATTACTTTACTCGTTACGTTACAAGTTACTGAGAACCACAAGTTTGAACGATCAGAACTCTATCAGCCAGCTAAGGTTGCTCTGGCAGAGCCATCTACGTAAGTCAGCGTAAAGCGAACCTTCTCAGGTCTCAAGTTTGTGCTTTCACCGCTTCAAGCCAACTTGAACGAGTCGACGATAGACAGCATCATGTCAATCCGCACGAACAGAAAGGCTTCATAAGTATATATAACTCTATGGAACGTCATAACATGTAAACACGGCTTCATAAGTATATATAACTCTATGGAACGCCATAACATGTAAACGCTCTAGTGGGGTTTGATGAAAGATATTCCTCTTTCGTTGTGGGATAAAATAATTCCGAATAAATATAATGATTTCAATACGCCCCCGCGTTTTGTGTAATTTTTTTTTATTCATTTATTTGTTTAAACACTTTAAGCACCCCGGCGGTATTTAATAGGAGATGGGTTACAATGAAAACAGGTAACAAATTGGTAGCAGCGCGCAAACAAACACGGACGCAGGAAAGGAACGGAGAGGACTAGCGCTGGACTTCATTAATGAAAAGAAAACACAAAGGAAAACAACCAAATCACCAGACCGTCACTGCATCAACGCGTGCTCAAAAAAGCTATTTATTTTTTATGTAAATATATTGAGGTTCAGCTGACGCATTGGACTCCTACCTTTCCTATCACGTAGGCTTCCAGCAGTTCGCGTGCAGTTTTGTCAGTTCCCCTCCCCAAAACCGTGATGCTCTCAAATTTCGGCACACACAAGCAAGTGACGCAGTGTAAAGGAAGGTGGCCTCCCGAAGTTGACCGCAGCGACAGTGCGTGCTCACGTGTTCCCGGTCATTGACACGACGGCCAATCTGGCCGATGTATAGACGCTTTGCAAACGCGCCAGATTAGAGCCGCCGTTAATGACCTTCTCTTGTCTTACTGAGATACCGAGCCACTGAAACGGCCGTGGACGAGCCTCCACAAAGGTTAATTGTGGAGAGAAAGGCACAATGGAATCTAAAATAGCAATCACCTTGCTTGTTCTGGTAGTAATGAAGTGAAGTAAAAGGAATAGGAGGAAACACAAACTGAAGGTTGGTTATGGCGGCGCCCATGCACAGCTGCTGCAAAGCCTGTATACACGACCACAGATTAACGGGATTCGATAACTACCCGAACTGCGCACTAGACGTGCCTGTTCCTGTGCTTTACTCCTCATTTGTTTCCTCCCGTTCCCCCTTCAGCCACTCTGGAGCATAGCTGCGACATATAACTGAACGCCGAAAACACATAGCATGTCTAAAAAAACTCGTGTGTGAAGAGCGAAACAAGCAAAAACGTATAGAGGCCAAGCAATCCAGCCACATACCTTTCTACTGTTTACAAAATCACTGCCCAGCGTGCGATCATCACAGCCCAGCACGTGCATGTTCGTCGCTTCGGAAAGCGAGCAAAGCACGGGCTATACGCAAGAAACACTAAAGGTGGCACCGGCCACCAGCTCTTTTTCGGAAAGGTCTCTAGATCCATCCCGAAATTACGCCCTCTTCTGGCAGAGTGTGAAATACTGCATAGCTGCGTGTGCAAAATACACCATAAAATTGGAAAGTCGATCGCTTATATATAGTTCAGTTAAGAACAGTATGATACATGTAATATAGTCTTGCCACATTAATGGTGCCCTTTGCGCACGTCACTGTGCATGGTTTCAATATCTGCCTGAAGAGGAGTATAGTTTCGGGATGAGTCTACTGCAAGTATCTCGTGCTCAGAAAAGGCTACAGGAAGTGCTCGGTCTATTCCACGGTGTAAGATATACTCTTTAGGTGAGGACACGGCGGGGCTGAACGCGCGGCGCGAGGAATCAGATAGTGTTCGTTCGACGGGCACCCGAAAGGCTGCATTATTCCGCGGCCACCGTGCCCGCGGCTGACAGTGTCGCCGGCGGCCAAACGGCGAAACTGTGTGACAGCGAAAAAAGTGGTCTTTCTGCACGAGCGACAACCTCGCTGGAGCTCTGCGCGTGTGGAGCATGAGGCGGCACGAGCCGTCTTTGCCGTGCCCACGGGTCGACGAGTCATCTTCCGGCGCCGAACTTTATCTGCACTGCGCGAGGAGCGCGCTGTCCTCACCTGAAGAGTATTATCTTACACCGTGGTCTATTCTCAAAGTTCGAGTTGGGAACCGGTTCGAACCGGTTCGCGCTTATTAAAACCGGTAACCGGAGTGATAATATGCGCGCTACCTTAAACCGGAACCGAACCGGAACAAAATATAATGCAACTAAACCCGAACCCGAATCGAACCGAATCGAACCGGTTCGACACCCTGGTTGTTAGGGGGATGTTTGAAAGGGAGGGGGGAAGAGTTGGGTGTCTATAAATTCATGTCCACTTTCTTCTCCCGCCGTATCCTTCAAACACCGGAAAAAGTCATTTGTTTGATCACTTGGCAGAAAGGCCCGCATTACTTGTCATTGTTATACCGCAAAAACATCAAGCTTCACCAGCCGCTCGTCGATCTACTAGAACAAACATACTATGTGCCTTCCCACTGCGTTGATTTTCGCCGCCCGAGTGGTGGCACAGAGTTGCTAATGGTGTGACGTGACTGCCTCTTCGTCTTTGGATTCTCGGACAGTGCAGGGGCGACAAATTGCGTGTTTGCTTCGAGTAGTACTTCGGTCTTCTCAATCCGACTTTTGAGAATCAAATCGCGATCGCATGAAGCCTGCTCGCTTTTTGGTCATTATGAATTTGAGGGCGTCGAAGCCACTGTCGCTGCCGTTTCCTTCGACAACATCGTGGACAGGAGCATTCTTGTTACCGACAGCTCAAGAAACACAAGGCGTGACCTATAATGTCCAGGCGCGTCTTGCCTTGTGATCTGTTGTTCGGCAAATGTATCGGCTCATGTTGCAATCTCCTCGGCTTCGGTACGGTAATAACAAACTTGAGACTACAGGTACCGCACTATTGGCGACGTGAGCGATCGAAAACGTCGTTGTAATCGGCCCACCACAATTGGCCGAATGCTGACTATGACGTCAGCAAAGGATGTCTGATCAACGGAAATAAGAGGAATGTAAGAACTTCACTTTTGACGGTGTTGGCAGCGTTGCTTTGGGAGCGCTATAATTTCAGGCTTCCACCATGCCCATTACAAACACCATCGAACTTGTTGAACACAAGGTAATGACGTCACGAAAGGTAACCAAACGAGGGCGCCACCGAAACATCTCGTCGCTAATACTGCCTTTATGGGAGCTCAAGATGTTCAAGTGCACGTGCTCACATACCTTTGACTGCATAGCCACAAAATGATGTCCGCAAGTATCGTGTGCTAACTGTAGCTTAGCGCAAGTGCAGTTAATGGGATTGTCCGATGGAATCCGGAAGTTCCTAATTTGATGTGCTGGTCACGTAGAGCGGGCTGTTATATAGTCAGATGCAATATTTATTTTATTAAAAGCTCCTAAATATTTGACAAATCAATTATGAACATCAAAGTGTAACTGCACGCCACGTTTCGCAAGTATGCATGGCTGGTCGTGTCGTGACGTCGAATCAGGCATAGAAACGTCGAAGTCGATGGAGTCGACTAAGTCCAGTTTTGATCAACATGGTCGATGGTGCGTTCAAGGAATCATTGTCGAAGAACTGAGCTTCCTCAATAGCGTAAATCTTGTCTTTCCTGGGAGGATCGGTGGCTAAGTGGGCTAGCGCACACCAGCTTGGAGCACGTAGAGGGAAAGCTCGCGCTGCAGAACCCAGGGATCCTTGGCTCAATCCCCACCCTGACCGTTTTGATCTGGATGAGTGTCGTACCGGCGTGCGGTCGTGTTTCAGTACTGCGTGGTGCACGTTAATTACCCCAGACTAGCGGTTGTGCCACACTGGCTAAATTGCTCATCTACAGCTGAGATACCAGACGCCCATTGAAGCAGACTAGCATCCGGCTGTATAAGCATCCACACCATTTTTTTCTCTCAAAAGGAGATTGTTTTATTGTGACAGCAGTCAAGAGCTGCCGTGGCTCTCTTTGTATTATGTTACGTCAGACTTCCGCTGTTGCCAACGAAAACGCCGTGTGTTTTGCCAGTGCAATCTGAGCAGTTGGACTCCGTTTAAAATTAAATTACTTGCGCGGAGGATGATTAAAAATTTGAGTATTGTACGGGTAATATCCCTAAAAGCAATGACAATATAATTTAGTTGTTTTCTGAACACACAAAGTAATACCGGACAAGACATTCAAGTGTGCACGTGTAATAAGGGTATAAAACAGAATGTAGCACAAAATTCCGCTGCGTCCAAAGGGTCGAGGCCATGTACGCACATATCTCTTGTGCAAATACATTACAATTACAATTACAATTACTTGAGAAAAGTGCGAAAAAGGAGAGCGAAAACGGTGAGTAACATTAAACGAACAAAGATATGAAGAAAGGAACAATTTAACTTCAAATCCCAAGCGAATGACGAGACCAAAGAACTCAAACCCCTCTTACCTCCTACTCTGCAAAACGATCTGCGAGTGAATGAGCATGACGTTTCGCCCGGTCGGTCTCACAAATATCATTGTATTTTGGGAGGTCAGAAACTTTATCGAAACTCGTTATTTTTTCGCCACCATTTTGTTCAAAATGATTGGACATGCAGTTTGTCTACAAACAATCCGGCGGGCATTTAGTATGCATCTTTCCCGGATTTCAAAAAGGAAACACTCGGTTTTCAAACTACCGCTTCCTTGAAAAAGTTATGTGTGTTGCGGTGAGAAGCAGCAAGTATAATTTGGGCAAACAAACGCCTTTTTTATCCGGGCCGCCAGCCAAGCAAGGTCGATGATGATCATTTACTGGTCTGTACCTAGAGTCACTTCGCGGCGGAAACAGCCTCGGGTCATTTTTTCTCTACCTCTCTCTCTCAGTCTCTCCCGACGAATGGATTGGCCGGAGGTGAGCTTTGCGTGCCAAGAATATCGAGGGTCATGATTTGGCGTATGTCTTCCGCCACGTGGGGCATTTCCTTGGCTCGTGAAATAAGCTGGAATGGTGGAACAGACAAGTGTTTACTCTCAGCTTGTTCTTTTACAGCCGATTTACTCTTCACGAATTATTCATCCAGCGATGCTTTTTCTGTGCTTGGGCGCTCTTCTCAGTCTTGCAGAACTGACTTCTGTATTTCGTTTTTCCAAAAAGCCAGGTCGCACTCAAAGGCTCGCATAAAGGCATACACACATACTAAAAGCGCAAGGTCATGGAGCTTTCACCGAACTTGATAGGTTAAGCCGGGTATAACATCCACACTGAGAGATTACTGAAGTTATGACGTAGTACTTCTCGTGCTGCCTGATTGGGCTCATCGTCTCGTGGCGTCGACTATACGCTCTACACAAAATAGAAAACAGTCCTTTTTTTAAATACAATTGATGGATACGTTTTGGTTATCCATCAATTTTACTGTTCAAATTAATAAATTTCTCGACCTTGGGACGAAGATATATTCCCGCAAACGAAAAATTTGAATTGCAATAAAATATATTTAACCTCGAACTCTCCGTGAAATGAAAGAACAGGCACACATCGTGTAAAAATACCAATGTCAGCAGTCGCAGAGCTTGCAAGACAACGGGCACCCTCCGAAGGACTTGCTCGTACAGCCGCCGAACTTATGCGCTGCCACAACGGAGCACCGATTATAGGAAATCCCGATTGGGCGGCTTGAAGCGTTGCCGCGCCGTGGGAGTCAACCTACATGACTTGCACGTGACGTCATCGCGCCATCTTGGTGGTTATTTCTACTTGTCCTTGGAGATGGGGCGCGAGCCCCCGCGGTTGTCGCCGCGTGGGAAGTCAACCTCCACCTGCTTGTGGTGCGCCCTGCCAGCTTTATAGCTGCAACGGAGGCTCTGGCGAAACCCAAAACCCTTCACCTGGGGGAGGAGCCCTAGCTATGGGGTTGCTCTCGGGAATGGAGGGGACAAAGAGGGTCTTGCCAACCCTAGTCTTCCCCGCTGGAGGAGGGAGCCCTAAGGCGGGGAGCGCGGCGTGTGACGTGTGCCGTGAGACGTGGGGACGGCGTGAACACGCAGGACGTGAAACGTATGGCATGTGTGGCCGCATGACGTGTGACGACCCTCCCTGTAAAGGGAGGGGAGTGTGACGTGAAGCGGGTTGACATGCGGGGCGTAGGACGTGTAGCGGTTCACGTGAGATCGGGACGTGTGACGCGGGACGTGTGACGTCGCGTGACGATCCGGACGGGGCATCCCTATAAGGGGAAGGTTGACATCAAGGTAGCGCCTCTCGAATCTCCCCAAGGTGGGAGACCCCCCATGATGGCGGGGGTGTTCTCCAAGGGGAGCCGAGAGATATCAAAGGTATCACCTGCGGCGGGACCGTCTGGTTCAGTATGGTTGCCTTGCGGTCTCGCCGACCCACTTTGCCACACTCTCATACCCTCTTCGTTCCGGTACAGGGTCGGACGGGGGTCGGGGTCTCGGGGTCCTCTTCCCAGTGGGTCCTTCCTGGATCGTTCGCTTGGCGACGCCCAGATTTATTTTTACAATAGTTAGTCCCCAATTGGCTTTTTCCTACAAATTACCACTTGATCACAAGATCCAATTCATTTTTATTAGAATTGGCTTTAAGTCTGCATTGCCTCTGGCGGGAGCGGACGCAGGGGACTATTATTTTATATTCTTTTATTGAGCCCCGACCTCAAAATATGTCCTTGGAGAGTAGAACAAATATACGAAATGAATGCTGCAGAGAAGACGCGCTCAGCAGCAAGACCACCACAACGACAGCAGATATGACGTTAATGCCAGCCATATACTGAAACCACTGATCTCTACTGTAGGGGCTGGATGGCGCATTGAGCACAGGTATGAAGCCTCCGGAAGTAAGCGGCTTGTCCCGGAAGTGAACGCTTGATGGGTGTTTCAACTCTTTCGAGTGCTGGTTCGAACAACTTTCAGGGCGCTGGGTTTTTCTTGTCATCCCAAGAGAGCCTGCTTGTTGCGGAGTAACAGTGCATGCGGACCCGAGAAATCTCCTGGGAAGCCATTCGATGTGAACATTTTGAGATTCAAATTTACCAAGTGTGGGTATGTGACACGTTCAAATGCCTTAATCTCGGGATTTAATCCAGAACGGGAGTATTAAAGCCCATCCAAAGACACAAAAAAGCATAGACCAAAATATCGACTGAATGCACTAGGAAGCGCAGCGCACGCCCAACTTCCGGGACAAGAATCGAACTTCCGGTTGCTTCTCTTGCGCCAAGCTCGGAGAGCAGCTAAGCGCCATTCAGCCCCCTATAGTAGAGATCAGTGACTGAAACCGACCCATCTCGCTAATGGAGAAGTGGACGCGGGACTTCTATGGATATTCCAGCTTAGCTTGGAAAGCGCGAATCGCCGGCATGGCCTATGACAATCGCGTCTTTGGAAGCCGCTATCGAGTCTGAAAGTCCGATATATATAGTGTGCTGTCTAATATCTATGAGAGGAAAGTGTCTTTCGTTACGACTCGCGACGAACTGATCCGCACGTGGATTGATCACGTGACGACACGTCCGCAAATCCTCCGTCTCCCAAGCGCATCCACACGGAGGAGACAACAAGCAGACGACAAAGAGAACGCACCGAACCTGTCCAGGACCCCACAGTGCCGCGAAACTACAACATATCGCACTGCGGCACCGTTGTCCAAGAGCGAAATCGACATTTGCCGCTACGGTCGCGTTGTTACTCAGGAAAAGGAATCGTTGTGTGCCGCTGTTACGTACAGAGCGAGACAAAACACCATGATATGCTTGGCATGAAGCGCAGCTAGCTTTAATGCTTCTTTACGCAGCCCAACGCGATAGCGTTAAGTAGCTCGTTTCTCAGAAAATCCGGCGTCGACGTCGGTGTCGGTAAGACGGAAACATCCTGACTGGTCTATCGTGTCATGACTTCACAGCCACATGACTTCGAGCGGGAATTTCAAACAACCCACAACGCTCACGTGAAACTTGCAGTCACGCGCGGAATGAAGGTGATTGAAATATGACATGTAATGCGAACTAAATGTTGCCGCATGTCTCAAATGATTTCACTTTATAAAATAATTCATTTGCTTTAAAGTAAAAATTGTAAGAATATTACGCGGAGGCCACGCAGATAGGATTGCACGGCTTGGGAATGAACGGGGTTTACATGTTCAGCTCTCGCGTTCCAACTTTAAAGGCGAAGCTTAGCGTCCTCCTGTATTCTTACATTACGTTACGTTACGAACGTTTACGTACAAGTCACCGGGACATCTGCCTTCATATTAAGCGTGGCCACAAATTCACGTAGCCTGGCACGCGACATTTGAAACGCAAATGTTTTCGTGACTTATAGATAACGTAAGAAACGGTGCTGTGTGATCCATGGTCTTTACTTCTAGCTTTACTAACCCAATTAGTGACACAAGAATGGTCCTGCTCAAGGAGGGAGGAGGGAGCAAACTTCGGCGTAGAAGGCACAAAGTCCTAGGGTCGCGGAGACACGGAAATACTTCAGCTACTGGCGAATACGAGCTTACGCTACCGGCGCCTACGCGAACGGAGCTTACGCAACCACCGCTTGCGTGACCTTGATTACGCGACATTGCAGTTCAGCCACGGGCAGTACGTGAACTTGTACGCGACACACTCCGTGGCCGACACATGACGCGCGAGCTTGCACTTCAGGCACGGGCTTTACGTGATTTTGAGGACATGACCTTGAGCGTGGTTGGGCCTTTAAAGGGTAACTGCAAAGAAAAAAGTGTATTTTTAAACAGCCTAATTGGGGCAAGCATGTCGCAAACAATTTTTCCGCCAAAAACAAAATCTTTTACAGCAATATTTATTGCGCGAGACTCATTTTAGTTTGCGGCTATATCGTCCGTTTTAAATCGCGCGCCACAAAATTGGTATTATACGTCACGGAGTAGCTGCTATACGTCATGGAGTGACGTAGAACAGCCATGCCGCGCGCGTCGAAAGAGCGGGAGTTTCAAATGTGGAGAAGTTGTGACTCCAACTAAATTACGTCATGTGGCGTAAATATTGCTAGAAAAAATTGTTTTCTAGCAATCGTCGTCGTCACCGTGCAACGATATCCGCTTAAAATGATTTTCACTTTACACGAGCTTACTGGCACTAGTGGGACCCAAATACACTCGCACGAAACGCCACTGACCAAGAAACTCCTTTGTTGCGCGTTGTAATATTAAGAACAAAAGCGAGCGGTTTTTTTCTTTTTTTTATTCTTTCCTTTGGATAATTTTATGACGTAGCTGGGGGATCGCAGTATCCCCCAGTGACGATATTTGAATAGGCTCATAGATTGAACCCGAGCATTGCGTGAGCACTCGATTTGGGCTCGTCACAATGTCTGGAACTTAGCACGTGTCATGTGCTTTACCAACCCCAGCATGTAGCTATGATTAACACTGGCGGCATTTAATCGGCTCCAGATCACGTGGCCGCTCGTTCTGGCTGCAACTCAAAAAAGTACACGCTGTTCGCTTTTTTTAATTTTGTTATGCGGCTTCTATTACCTGTAGGAAAAGCGAACGCATGTTTCAAAGGTCATTAACATCAGCGATTCGTTCTAAACGATATTTGCGCAAAGTACAAAAATGTTGCATCACCCCTTTAGAGCTACCGCTTTAAAACAACGACGACCTAGTCCAACGAAGACCACGAATACACTGAGACAAGTTGCTTCGGGTACTGGGAACGGGTCCCATTTAATATTTTCAGAAATTGCTGGCAACTTTTCAATCCGGTAAGGTAAGTTCTCAACAAACCGGTAACCGGTCCGAACCGCATTTGGGTGGAAACCAAGCCGCCGCGATGAGTAGTTTTGTCGTACAGTGAGAAAAAACAAGGTTCTCTTCTTTCCCAAACACCAAAACACACGACATTGTACGTTCTGCAACTTTAACAACTTATCTAATCTGTACGATTCAATGTTCGAGAACACTTGTACAGCTTCGCGAACGTTATACCTTGACCCTAAACGTATTTGTGACTATAATTACTCTTTTTCCTTTGATCAGGATTCGTCCTTTGGCGTTCTTATTGGCTCATGCCGCAACGTGATTGGTTGCGGTAGCAGCCACCGCTGGTAGTTTGAAACCAGAAGGTGTTATCGGAATCTTCGATCCACTTCTGAAATTGTGAAATGATTCACAGATTATGCACAACCACCATTATTTGGTCCCATCGCTTCCGGCGTGAAGCCCGTGATTGGTTGCGAGTTCGCGTCAAGCTCTGCGGCACTCGTGTGGATGCGTTTCGATCCGAGAACACTTTAAATACTGACGAGGTTCTCACGTCCAATGCGTGTTGAGAGTGCATGACCAACTAATGCCGGCCGCAAGTAATCTATGCATCATTTCAAAATTTTGAAAAGGGTCTATTAGCCCCCGCCCAGGTCGCGGTGACGCGTCATTTCGATGGAAGTGTTTCTCCGTAATGCAAGTGTCTTTGGCTCTGTACAAGGATTCAGCGGCTCAGCTTTCCTTATTTGCGCCAATATTCTAAAACAATATCACGTTTCCTTCTCCTTCCTTCTCTCAGGAATCACTTTTCCATACTCCCCCCCCCCCCCCCCCCGCCGGCGCAATATTAAATGCTCTGCGAGTGATAACATCTACTGGAGACAATGCCCAACCTTGCGCTCCATTACCTTACTCTTTTTCCAGAGAAACACTGAATTGTTGGAGACCAAGTCGTAAAAACTTATTCGAAGGTTATTTTGTTTGAGGTCAATACAAAATGACTGGTGCTGGTTAGACTGATCAATTAGAGTCATAACAAAATTTCGGCTTACATTAATTTTTTGTGAATGTGTGTCACTAAAATTTGAATTGGCTCAGTCGGAGTGAAGAGGCGAAACCAGAGAACACTCACTATCAATAATGGGGCCTCGGGTGGTAGGTTCTGCCATCACGTAAACTTCGGCGGAAATGATTTGACTTGAAGTGTATCGAGTCTTATCTGTATTTATTTTGTTTTCAAATCCTCTGTTATTCTAACAAGCCTAAGAAATCGAAGAGGCACTCCTTGCATTGTTCTTTGATATTTTTCGATGGTGTTGGACCTAGTCTTGCACCAAATCTCAAGCAGGTGATATATTGACACTTTAGCCAATCTAAAAAGGAATTCTTATGGCTCGAAATGCTCCTCAAAGGCTCCCATGTCACTGCAACTTTGTCATTGTGGAATCGTGCAATAATAAAAAGATAATTAGCAAAGGCTCACACAAAAATGAAGTTAAAAAGTATAAAAATCCGTATCCCATCCTAGAAAAAGTAATCCCACGTTAATATCTGCAAGGGTCAGACTCGAGAAATACATTTTATTCGGTGGTTGTGCGAAGAAAAAATGTGATTAAGCTCGTATCTAGCAAATCGCATTTCTACTACCTCAACGCAAAACTCGGAGAGAAGAAGTGCTTGACTCGAACAAGACAAATGAGCCCCGGCGGGCCGCGTTTTCCGTCTTTACCCACGGGGCACCTGATATAACGGTCATCGGGTAAACATAACACCGAGGAAGCGGCACGAACGCTCGGCGATACGCCGAGGTGCCCTCCGACTCCACAGTGCGCGCACGCCGGTATAATGACGGATGACTTTTGCCTCAGGCACCCGTGTACTCAGTCGCGACTTTCGAGTCGTCGCCGATGGTAGTGTACACACCTCACGCCCGGGGATAATTTCTCCGCCGCGAGCGTGGAAGGACGAATGAACGTTCGAGGACGCCGCCAGAGATTTTAGCCCCTCGCCGCACTCCTTCACCCTTTGAATCGGAAGGGGCATATCTCTCAAGTACGCAGTCCGCAAACGGCATTCTCCGTCCGGCAGCAGGCTGCGAGTGGTCTGGAACAGTGTGGAAAGAGAGAGGAAATCTCCCCGCTTATCCTGCGTCGGTGACGTGGGGCGCCGCTGTATATCGCTCAGCTGCAGAGCACGATGAGCGGCTATCTGGAGGACCTGTCGGATAGCCAACGGGCAGCCCTCGACCGGGTACGTATGTACGCTGCTTTCTCATCCATATGGAAAGTGCGAGTTCGCTTCCGCTCGCTGGAGGCTCTCAACTCCATAATAGCCGAAGTTTTGTTGTTGTTGTTGTTTTCTTTTTTTTACAGCTTAATTGATCACTGGGTAATTTGTCAAAGTGGTGTGAAAAAACGGAATCGTCTTTTTTCCTCCCCCCGCCCCCTCTTTTTTAACCCCGTTTAGATTTTCAGAAGACTGATTTACACTTTTTATTTTTCACGGAGGTGCAAAGTGATTTGAGATTGGAGGCATTGAAGCCGCAGTCACACTCACTGCCAATAACATCATGCAAAAGACAAGCGCTGTTGGCTGGATAAAAGAGAGACTTATCTCAGATCGTTATACTGACCACCTGTGAGAGGAGGACCGTCGTACGGGAAAGAAAACCGTCTCAGACACTAGGGAGTTTTAGGGAACCGTTTTTGCACACCCGATACGGTATACGATGGACCCACCGAACGAACTGCGCATATGCGAGTCTTCTGTGGTTAGCGCATGCGCACTTTGAACCGGATGAGCTCATCGTACCGTATCGTTTGTGCCAAAAACGGTTCCCTAAAAGTCTCTATTGTCTCCAGAAATTCTTTGGCATGACGTATGATAGCGGTGTGAGCGCGCCTTTAGAGAATCGGCGAACCATCGCATCCAAAGGGGCTATACTCCGCGCAGAGTCGGGATTGCGAACTTATATTCAGTCTATAATGTATAATTCGAGGCATGCGAACTTTGAGCTAGAAAAAAGGTATTCGAGACACTTTACTGGCGTGCTTCATACCAAAGCGACCTTGAAGGCGAGAACGTATACTTTCAATTCCTTACAACCCTCGCGCCGTAATCGCCTACAAGAGAAACGATTTTTTTTTTTATTACTACATGCCCCGTCAGGCTATAGATGCGTAAATAAGGATCCTTGAGACGGAAAAACCGCGGTTGGCAAGGTTTCATCGTCGTTCAAGCTAAGCGCTTCCAGAATGAATTTTGGTTACACATACCACAGGCGTCAATAATCTTTGCCAGTCGTGCATCGTATACTTATACGTTTTTTTATTATATTTTATGTGTGCATGTTTTTTTGTTTTGTTTTGTTTTTCTGCAAAGATTGCCGAGACATTTTGCTTCTTTAGAGCTTGAAAAGCCACTGCAGTTCGTGATGACGAGAGAGCGGCCTTTCCGACTCTTGCCCCATTTTTTAACTACTCTTCTAGGACATGTGCTAAGTGTTTTTGACGCGTCCACAAAGTATATAGTAACGTGACGCGTCCAAAGAGTAGTTGACGGTGGCATGTTTTTCAGCTGAATCGAGTTCTTTCGCATCGTGATCGACTCCGTTTGCCACGGTATAGTCGGCGAGACACTGGAGCCTCGTATGGTAGCCGATTTTCATACATATCGGCGTTCCCGTCGGCGATCAAAAAAATGGCCCAGTAGGTGCATGTCGGGGCGACTCCAATCAGAAACAAACAGGAGCAAGCGCGTGCGTTTATGGGGCCCAAATACGTCCCCGATCATACTTGCTGAGCTCTGTCGCCGGCGCGGAGCCACTCACTGTGCTTCAGAGTGTCCCCGACTCCAAAAACGACGCCGATAACTGAGTGTCCGCATGTAAACAAATGGCAGATGCGGCTGGCGGTCGCCATTTATCAACATAGCAGAACACGGAAATGGGGTTCGCATAGCAACGTCTACCGCAAACCGTCTGAGGTCAGCCAGGCCCCAAAGGCCATGCCTTCGTGCCTGACCAATCCCCCCAAGAAGACAAGGCCGGCGACTTTCTTCCTCACCCCCAAACGTCATCATATGAGTGGATCCACGCAGGGCCGCCTAGCTTACGTCAGCGTCGCCCGCGGCGCGTCTTCTAGTGTCTCCGAAATGAGCGCGATGTTACAATGCAGTGATGCTGCAAGACGGAGCCGTATATGTAGAGGGTTTGGTCATTATTTGGTGAGAATAGCGCGAAAATAAGGGCACGTCATTGCCCGAAAATGTTTCGATCACCTTGGGCGCGATGATTGACAGCTCTTGTGACTAACAACTTCCCACAAATATTCTCCTAGTGGAAGCAGTGAGTTTTGCAAATACCTTCCAAACACAGTTTCTATGTAAAGGTGCATTCAAGTATTTGATTTAATCCCGCAAGTGTTCAAATTCTTCGTAACTGAAAGGGCGAACGCACGTGACGTTGTCGTCAAGGCGGCCTTCAGAACGTACTCAATCTTTCTCTTGATTTGCCGCTGCCTGGTAAAAACTGCGGATTCGGTTTCGTTCATGTTTAAGGAAATGTTTCTCGTCAGTGTCACCTTTCCTGGCTCAGTAAACGCGCTCAGCACCTTAAACTCCCCTCTTCCGCCAATCTCTCACAGTTACACATTCATCTACTTCCAACCTCATCCAAAAGCCAAAAACAAAATCAATTTGCAACGCGTTACGCGATTCTTCAAGGGCACTCCAACTCATTCTTACTTCGCAAGTTCATCACTATGGGAAACATGCTGCGCTGGCGGCGCAGCGCCGCTTTCGCCGCTCCAGCCCGGCTCCCGCAGGCTCGTGCCATTGACCAGATTCTCTTATACGGCTCTGCACCAAGACGGACGCGTCTGCAGTCTTGCGGCGACTCTCGTCGACCTTCAGCATGCTTGCCCCTGGGGCTACTTGGGATCCATTAACAATGACGTCATGCACATGGCCTCGCATTCTAGGTGGTATTGGCCTGGCAGGTCATGTTATCTCACTCCATTCCTATGAAGTGGGATCGGACATATACGGAGAGTATACGTGATCAACGAATGTGCACCCGCAGAATAAACAACTCAGCCTTCGCCCTTGCTGCCCAATCATTACGAGGAAATTGGTCGCTCTGCCTGCGTTCTTGCCTCCTTCTTGCACGCAACCGAGAAGTGAGCACTTTCCTGTTATCACGCGTTTCAAAGCACGTATCGAGCCTTGCAACAGACGGTGCAGACACGGGTATATTAGTTTATTTATTTATTGAAATACCTTAAAGGTCCTACTGGGAAGGACATTACATAAGGGGGATAAGTACATCAAATATGAAACACACAAAATAATAATAAAACATGCACAGCAGTGCAAACATACAAGAAATCGGATATCAAACAACAAAATCTTGCACAGCAGTGCAGACATACAAGAAATCGTAAGTCATACAATACCTAAATGGCTGCTGATAAGAGAACGAAAACTATCAGGGTTAATCTCGGTGACGATGCGCTCTGTTAGATCATTCCACCACTGCTGTTTTGGGAAAGAAGGAATACAAAAGAAGAAGTGCGGCAGGTGAAACGGTCAATCTTACATGAGTGATTAAGACGAGGTGAAATGAAATGCGACTGTGTTAGCGTGCCTTGACTGAGAGAAGGTGCATAGTAAATACGATGAAAAATGCATAAGCAAGAAAGCTTGCGTCTTAAGGCCAGTTCTGGAAGGTCGGCTTTTTGTTTTAATAAGGTGACGCTGGAATGTCGAGAATACAATATGTTGTAGCTACTGTGTTTAGAAGTTTCTATCTCAATTTTGAGTTTAAGTATAATTATCTATGCTTCATAATTCGGTAAAATATATATTTATTATTATAGAGCTTTATATGGCTCTTAGCATGCAGTGTAAGGAAGGGGAAATTTTCTGTAAATATAGTGTACACCTTCTACCATTAAAAAAAAAAAAAAACTGTCAGGCACACTTCAACCAATTCGTGAAAAAAAATTAAACACGGCTTACAAGTCAAGCCGGGTTTCATTATACGATAAAAATATTCAGTTCTATCTATACTTCGTTTCACCTTCCGTCCAGACGCAGCCGATGCTACGAGATTATATGACAGAATCAGACAGCGTCAAAAGGGCACCATCATGGTGTTCGTAATGTTTCTGTCTGTGTTTTGCATCGCTGAACCAATCATAAACAGAACAAGCCAAGTGATTTGCACTTTTGACGCTGCTGGATTGGTCCCTGGACGGAAGGTGAAACGAAGTATTAGCATGTTAAAGACCCGAAACTAAACAACAAAAAGAGAACGGAAAAAACAAAAGTCGGTTTTCAGAATGCTGGAAGTTCGCCAGCTCCCATGCATAGTGCTTTGTCATTTCTATCATGCACATATTATCTTTATTTATAGGCGTAAACATGAGCGCGTTGTCCAGAAGAACGCTTCAGGTTGTGCTAGCATGCACGCTCAATTGATGTCTGCACTTTCCCGTCCGGTGCTGTTGTTAGTGTGTCCACAAAAAAAAAAAAAACACGGAAGTTTTGAGTAATTTGCATACGTCTTGTATAATAAAAACGTCCCTGGTTTTCGTGTGAGAGCAACCGGTTTCGAACAGATCGGTAGACTATCGATCGGACTACGGTCTTTATATCTTACAGAACCTTGACTAAATCGCGAAGGCTATTTCCGCCACACTTACAAGGTTTACCGCAGCGAAAGACGTTGCGCGTTTTGAAATGGTTAGATGGCTGGTGTAGCAAAGCAATCGGTGAAAGCCTTGTCGCGGTTACGACTGTAGAGCCGGTTCAGACACTTGCGTTTGAGTGCGTTTGACTGCGTTGCGGCGAGAACCGAAAGCGACTCACTGGCACATATGTGCTTCGTATGAAGCGTGGAATCCAATTCAAGGAATCTTCTTGGCACGCGATATAAGCAGCAGGGATATCTTGGTGTCTCGCTGCCGCAACGCAGTCAAACGCAGTCAAACGCAACTGTGTGAACCGGGCTATAGACTCAAGCCCGGTTCACACAATTGCGTTTCACTGCGTTTGACTGCGTTGCGGCAGCGAGACACCAGGACATCCCTGCTGCTTATATCGCGTGCCAAGAAGATTCCTTGAATTGGATTCCACGCTTCATACGAAGCACAGATGTGCCGGTGACTGGCTTTCGGTTCTCGCCGCAACGCAGTCAAACGCACTCAAACGCAAGTGTCTGAACCGGCCTTTAGAATCTTAAAGTTAGCGCTTCTGGATTAAAATCCATGTAGAGAGACAACGCTTCTTACCTGGAACCTATTATTTTTCACCTGCTTGCAAGCACGCATTAATTTTTGAAGGGGAGCTTTAAAGGGATGGTGAACAGCGCATCTCAGTGTCTATATTAAGCGGCGCACTATCTTCCCATGAGTCAGTAGCCGCCGGTGTGCGCGAGCATACGCAACGAAATGGACGCCATCATATCCCATCATATTCGAGCTTATTAAGCGTGAATGAAGGATATGATGACGTCAATTTCGTTGCGTCTGCTCGCGCTCACCAGGGGCTGATGACTCATGAAAAGATAGTGCGCCGCTTATTATAGACACTGAAATGTTCGGTTCACAATCCCTTTAAGGAGCTCGTGTCGCAGGAAAGCCTGCGTCGGTGACGGAAAGCAAAAATCCTGATTGGTCGATAAGGTCATGACATCACAGCCATATGACTTCGTGCGGGAATTTCAAACAACCCACAACGCTCAGGTGAAACGTGACGGCAAGCGTGAAATGAAAATGATTAAAAAAATTGCACGTAATGCGAATTAAAGGCCGCCGCATGTCTGAAATGATTTCACATTATGAAGTAATTCATTGGCCTTAAAAGGGCCGTGAAATGTTTTTTTTTTTCAAAAATTCTGAGCTATATGTCCACTTGGAATGCTTGTCCTTTATTACATACCCCACGTTCATTCTTTTCATCGTCGGGATTCATTTACTGGCGTAAAAAATATAATTTCAGTTTTTCAGGGAGCTTCCCTCAGTTCTAGAAACACGTCACGATAAGTAACCAATAGCGAATTTCGTGGTATGCACAAGATGGCGACGTAGACCGGGCTCAATGGGCGCAGCCAGAGCGTCAGATATCCCTCCAACAGTGGCGCCGTAGTGACGTCGCGCACGCAGGTCTACGCGGCTGTGTTCCATATCTTACCCAAATGGATCCGAGTTACACCGGTGGGTTTTGTCACGCGACAACATAGGTTGAAAAACACTGGACGTGGGTTGGTTTCAGAACTCCAAGCTTCAAAACCCTTACCCTTGAGTGAGATCGAGTAAATTTTGTAACACGACCCGGATGACGTCTGATATCTTGCTCAGATAACTGTCAGATGGCCGACCTCCCTGGGCTCCAGCATCGCCGCTCTATGGCGCGTTCACACTGGAAGCGGATCCGCAACCGCAAAGCGGATCCCGCGCGTTCTGAGCCGCAAAGCGGCTGGGATCGAACGATTGGGCACGCTTTTACCAACCGCTTCGAGGCCGTATTCTCTGAACCGCTTTCGCGAACCGCGAAGCGGCAACCAATCGCAACGCAACACTGACGTGACGTGAGGTCGGTGGCTTTCGGGAGCAAGATGGCATCTGTGGCTTGTGAGGCGTCCAAGGCGCTGTAAACTGTAGCAATGCCGCAGACAAATCAACAAATAAACGTGAGGTTCCCGTCCGTAGCTTGAATCTGCCGCGAAAAGAATTGACCCGTTATCTTAAATGGGTTATGAAAAGAAAATTAAAGGGATAGATTATTTTTGAAATGATATGCTAATAGGCTACTTAGTATATACACCAAGTTACGCGATCTGTAGAGCTGGGTAATTGCAATAATCAATTACAAATTTTCATCATTTTCACCTGGCGACGAGGCAAAACTTCCCAAGTTAGTCACACCATGGTGTCCATAAACCACGTGATCATGAACGCTCTGTCATTCTAGGCACCCCCATGATTGCCCAAGCTATCCTCGCCCCGGTGCGACCAAAACCGTTCACGCGACTCGGCGACTAGAACGCTATTCTCGCTCTCGTCCCCGGCTCGTTGGTCTTCCACCTTGCATGCTTCTGCGAGATCCCGTTTGACGGTGACCACGGCGAGTTCGTCCGTAACTCGCCGTCGCTGGAGCTGGTCGCCAGCGGGCCACAGTCAAAATGGACAGCTTTCAACATCTCTGGATAACAATCATTCTCATCGCTGCTGCGATCAGTGTCGAACACTTTGACAAAATGAGCGACGCTGTAGACATAGTCGTCACGGACCGCATGCTCGAAACGCGGAAGGTAAACGAGGAAGCTGAAGCCAAGAGAGCCAAATCTGTGAGTGCGTGCAAGGGGACAAGGTGGCTGGAGGCTGGTGACGTCACCAGCCTCCTCAGCCACCTGGGTCTTATCGAATGGGGCGGATCCGAGAGACCCGCGTATAGATTTATCCACGAAACTATCCTGTCACTTTTAAAACAAATTTAGCAGGATCATAGGAACGTACCATGGGTCCTAGCAGTGTAGTTATCACGTATTGTATTTTTGGCGTGTCATAACCCATTTAACGGGATTCGCTCCGGTGATTTGTTTCGGGTAAGAGTGTGTTTATTATTCGGGGAGCCAAAGCGTGCCGCTGGCTGCCTAGTTAGTCGTTGGAACCGGCCCCTGATCGACCGAATTAACAGCTCTTGTACCCACTAAGACAGACGCGTGAACTACCAAAAGCGTTCAACACAGTGCACGTGACCACCTCGAAGGCCGACAGAGACGTCGTGATTCTAATTGCGCAGCCAACACACTACAGCGGAGCTGGCAGGGTACCTGCGCTAGCTCGACCTGTAACGTTTACTTCTGCCAAAAGGAAAAAGGGGACCTACTCAAGAAAAATTTCCCATAAAGTTCCGAGGCCACTAAGCACTTCTTATGAGTCGTGAATACGAAGGCATGAATGTCGTTCTTCCACTCCCTTAAGGCCCGTTCAAACTCTTGCGACCTCTTAAAACTGGGTTCCCTAAAACCTCTTACAACGAGAGGACAAACTGGCGCCATCTATTGCGTAGCAGTGTAAACTTGGTGGTCCGGCATATTTTCTATTTCTCTGCGCATTATTCTTTCTTTCTTGGCTAGAAAAACTTTTGTCAACGTTATAAACGAGCCTTTCTTAAGGTATTACGCACATTTAACCTCGGAAAAACCCGCAAAACCTTCGCTCTTGTGAAATGCAGTTCCAGGGTCACCGCCTAGATGGCGCCAGCGTGCCAGTGTGTCTCTCGTCCTAAGAAATTTTAAGAGGTTTCAACAAGTCTCGTCTCTCTTGGTTGTTCTTGGATGCAAGAGCGTGAACGGGCCTTTAGTTCGTCTGCGGTGTACTGACGTGGACGGCCACGTTTCGCTACCGCCGAGGTGTCGTCCACCGACGATATAGATACCATCGAGGCGCCGCCATGTTCTTCGGCGCCGAGAGGACCAGAAACGGCCGCAGCCCTCACCCCCCTCCGGCAACGCATGCACTCTCCCCCTCCCCCTTCTCCTTGTGGCAGCGCCGCCGCGCGAGAGCGATGTCTGAGCGCGCGCTCTCGTGAAGCGGCCGCCAATGTGCTATCCAGGAGCCGCCGCCCAGCCAATGAGAGAATGGGCATTTCTTTCGCGTTTTCTTTTCGGCTACAGACGTTACCGGCTCCCGCTCCATGGGATAGCTAATGCTTTCGCATTAATACAGAGTGGCACGTACGTACCAGACGATACATATAGCCAATCCATACGGCGTTTGGCCCTGAGCTTAATGTCAGACAAACAATAGACTCCATCAACACGCGAGTGACGGAGAAGAGAGTCCGCCACCAAGTGACGACCGGCTAGCACCGTACACATTCCCCCGCATTATGGTCAGCAGTAAGTGCTGTTTCAGTTCGCGCCTTTTAACCTACCAGTGCCGCTCACAACTCCCAACATGATAGAGCGAACAAGGCGGGGAGAAAACTGGCTCTCTATACCGAAATCGAGGTATGCTATTCATGAGAGAATGCTCCACTTCGAAGAAAGGGTCGCGGGCATGCTCTTCTGAATCAACAAGGTCGCCTAACCGGGCTCTGCTTGTGGGCGAAGTCGAGGGGAATCGCAGGCAAATTTTGCGTGTCCATGTCTCTTTTCGTTGCAAGAAGCTTGTGATGCGTGCGAACTGCTTGAACGAAACACTTTCAGAGTCCGAAAGCAGCAAGATGTTGGCTTTGGACCGAGGATTAAACTGGATTTTGGATTGTAAAAAAGGTTGCCAAACGCGTCTCCAAACATCACACTTGATCGCCAAGAAACCGCCAACCGCGTCTTGGTGTGTCTGAACAGGGTCACTCGTGGATCGCAACCGCTTCGCAAAGGCAGCTCAACCGCCAGTGTAAATGCGCCATTACAGCACTAGGTGGCTTCTGGGTTTCGAGTCGTATACGCCGGCAGTCCGTTACGTTAAACGAGAGAAACCGAGCTCTGCGTTTCCGTCTTTTATACTGGTCGCTTTGAACGTACGGAATTTTTCGGTGACCGCCTGAGCAATAAAAAAATATCCCCAGTAAGTTGATTTTTTTCCAGCAATGTCATACCTCTGGGAGTATTTTGAACGGCTCACAGATCAATCTCTTAGTAAAAGTAAACGTTTATGCCGTAATTATTTGAAAGCCAATAAATCAAGCCGCTCCAATGCGGTTCTAAGCCATGCGTTTGTTTCCCCGCACGGCACGTCGTAGCCAGTATTTCTATTGTAGTGTTATTGTTGTTTTTGTGCTGTTCTGCGGCTGCAATTTTCGTCTTGAGTTAATCTCCGTAGAGCGGATATTCACCCAGCTGGAAGTGATGCCTCACGGGCGGAGAAATCGCTTTTTCGATCAACTTGAATGCAGTCAAAGCCGCGACTTGCGGGCAGGTGTTAGGTGTATGGAGCTACGCCGTGGCGAGCTTGAAAACCTCTAGCGCTCATCCCAGCGCGCCACTTGGAGGGCAGTTTCTCCAGGGACCGTAGTATATTTAAACAGCAAAATAAAAGATAGTTTTTTTTTTCGATTTTACCTACCATTTTCCTTTAATGCTAAAATTCCAAACTGTAAATATACGTACTTTCCGTCATATTTTCATGGTGTTCAGTTCTTTCCCCAGAGCGCAATCGCTCTCGGGGAGGAGACAACGGACAGTCACATTGGCCACTGTACGATAGGAGCTACGCTTCAGACCAGCATTCCAACATGACTATCCGCACGTCGATCGATTGCAGCTAATCCCTCAAGTGGTCTTAAACTCTTCAATGTAAAGCGGAATGTCAACCTGCGACATCCCGCCCCCTCCGGTCACGGCCCGACCAGCGGCATCAATGCCCGACAGTTTACGTCATCTCATCTTGTTGTTACACCACTGATACGCGAACACAAGGTTAATCGCCGGTAATTCCAGTCTTCTGTTCACAACGCACAACACTGCCATCACGATGTTGCTGCTATGTAGCTGACACGCAGAAATACAGAGCCACGTTGATCGCCGGTTGGCACTCGGCATCGGAAAACAGAACCGAACTCAGCACAGAAGGCACCCAGGCTCCCGACAACAAAACCTGCTCTGTCCTGCACGCAGTTTCTGCGATCTCCATAACGTCGTCAACGTTGACACATCCACTGTGGACACATCGTTCCGCGTGGTCCGCAAGGTTCCGCGTGGGTTCCGCAACACGGAGATGGCCATCTTTGCCCAGTGTACATGGCGCTGCTGGCACTGCTCCGGAACTTCGCTGTTTCTAACGGCTTCGTTTGCTCGTTTGGTAACATGTAGTTGTAAAAACGTCAATTCAACACCAAAACTGAAAGCGCTGTGCACGTTTGGTCTGGGAGACGGAATTACAGGCGGCCTTCACTGCCGCTAAAGCTCAGTCAACCCAACAACTTTTATTAAACAACGTGCGCGACGTGCTCTGACAAACGAAACCGAAATAAGATAAATCGGGGGGGGGGGGGGAGCTTTCTCCCGTTTGCCTGGAGAAAGAGAAAAACGTCTCGTTCCTCCCTTCTTCTCGTGTCCGCTTGGGGGCGCGTTAGTAGAAGGGAGGAAGATGCGCCGTTGTTACCTTTTTCCTCCATTTTTTCTTTAAACTGTATCACGTCGAGGTCGTCTTCCAAGAACAACCGTTTGAGCTGGCACTGCCTTCGCCTGGCAGACAGCCCTCTTACGTTCAGCGTAGCTATGCGCAGTGTAACCTCGAACTGTTTTATGGTTTCAAAAAAGTTAGGAGCTTATAACCTTGCGTCAACAGTCAGATACTCGCCACTGAGGGAGGTAACGGGGGAACCATCTTCCTGTGACAGTCGGTCTTCACGAGACCTGGGTGGCGAGCGGCTGCGTGTCGTATATCGTCATTTTTCCCGGCGAGCTTCCACTGATATGCCAGTCGTCGCGGCGCCAGCTCGCTGGCGGCAGCACCGTTTTGCACCCATGTCCTCCTGTCGCCACTTCGGAGTCATCGCATCCGAGGTCATTTCCTCTCTGGGGCTGTTCTCCGGCGCCACTTCCTTTTACTTGCACGTAGATGTCCTCTCCGCTGCCTCTCCTGCAACTGCTTTCAAACCTGCTGAGTGTTCGAAATCCCCCGTGGTGTCCTGAACTTTGGCGGTCAGCGTCTCGGCGAGTGCCAGTGAGCACAGTAGGCTCTTTTTTCTTTTTTTATTCGCCAGGTTTCTTGCATTTTTGCAAGCGTGGCTGTCGGCGTCGAAGATACCGACGCCACAGACGCTTGCGTTGAGGGCGTTGCCACCTTGGTCCGCCTCTTGTTCGTCCATCACAAGCCTCGCTTCTTTTCCTCGACTTGGTGTCCCCCTGCGACGCGAGCGTAGGATCGAACGCTGTCTTGGCGTTTGTGACCTGTATCCATGGCGCTCACTACAGCAAGGCGCGCTGCATTCGTAGCAAATATGTCCAGACCGTTTGCACCGCAGGCACACTGGTGCACGTCCCGGAAGAGCCACAAGTACATGGCCACCAGTGAATCGAAGCTGGTGACGCAGGCTTTCCAGCGCTACACTTTCAAGAAAAAAGGGTGTAAAATGCAGTACCGTTACACCCTTTGTCCCATATAATACACCCCAAAACCCCATTTCGACGTACCGCGCCCTATAGGCGAACAGACGCCCCAAATTTTACGAGGGGCTTGATGACGGTGCGATATAACTTTTTAAATAGCTAAAGTACGTATCAAAGACCACATAAAGAAAACACCGAGTTTTTACAGTAAAGCCAACAAAAACCCGGATTATGTTTTGTTTTTTGTAGTCAGTAAAACATACATTAGCTATATTAATAAGTTGTACCACACGGCTATCAATCCCTCGTAAAATGTCGGGCCGTCTGTTCGACTGTAGGGCGCTGTACGTCGAATTGAAGTTTTGGGGTGTAATATATGGGACAAAGGGTGTAACAATACACCCTTTAGACCCTTTTTTCTGAGAGTGTATGCCTTCCTTCAATGACAGTGTCATCATTCTAAGAAATTGCATAAAATGAAGTTGAAGGGGCAAGAAGGAAGAAGATGATGCCACCAGTTGATAGTCAGTGCTGAGTCCCGTTTTGTTCTTCGTTCTTGTCGAGTTGCGCTGTTTTCACATCAAGGAGACAAAATGCACGCGTGTTTTTCCCGTAGGAATGCACACAGCGCCGCAAAAGTGCACTGGGCTGTCCGTTTTAGTTTCAAACCGGAAGTTTTATAGACACTGGCGCCAGGTGAATTCTAGCGTACATTCTAATAACTCTATGTTTCTGGCTACCGCAGGATTTTGGACTAAATAAATAAACGACTCGTCTTGTCCTTGCGCGCCGAAGACGCCGGTCTTCGGCACTTTCAGTCTAAGCTTACTTTGCATTCTGAGTTGCCTTTATTTACGCAATGTTCAGAAACCCCGACGAACACGCGCCGCACATGCCAGCGTCGTTTTCCTGCTTGGCCGGGTCCTTGAGCGAATCGAACAAAACAAGCCCCCGCTTGAGTCAACGGAGTTGAACGCCGGCAGCAGCCTCACTCGTCGCGTGAGAAGTATTCTTAAACCTGCCTTGCAGCCCCGTTCAAGGACCTAACATTGCATAAACGCGTACGCTGGCCTGGCAACAAAAACAATTTCTTTGTTTTTACAGCGGTAGCCGTTAGTGCCCCTTTCCGGCGAAATCCGACGATGTCCGTACCGGTATTTGTCCGTACATCAAATCCCACCTGATGGCGGGAAGAGACTGTGCTCTGTGCTTCGCGACAAATTAATCACCCGTCCCTTTTATATTTCTGCTCGTCATGATCATCAGTACCAAGATGAGGTACCTATCTCTATCCAATCTACATTCTAATCATTGCTTCGTCGCACATCCCTTGACTGGCACCGCCTTCCCGGACCAATTGCGTCTATATATTGACTTTATGGGTCTGTTCTAACCAATCATTTTTTGTTTTTGAATGTGAATAACTTTACATTGCATTGTTTAGATCCCAACTTTGCTCTCCCTCTGTAATGCCTTCGGGTCCTGAGGGTAAAGCAGATGAATAAATAAATAAACAGCGTCGCCGCGTCCCATCGCCGTCGCCACTCGCACAAATAGGTCCTTTATGGCAAGAAGCGCCATAGCTCCCTCTCTCTCCTCCCGGACACCTTCCCCTCACGGCCGCCGCTTCGGAGTTCGGAACGGTTCTCTGGCGCGTATACTGTTTACATAAGGCCGAGTCGGCTATGCATAGGGCTCCGTGTCTTCGGTAAATACCGATAAACGCAGAAAATAAACCCGCGGGCCGTTTTTTTTCTTTCTTTTTTTTTTTAATCGGGGAAAGTGGAAAAACTTTGAATTGGAGCTTTTTCTTCACTGACAAATACGTAAGCTTCCCGAAAACAAAAAAGACTCCAACCACAATTTTATTATTTGTTTACCTCGAACACGGCAACACTAAACTGTCCGCGAGGCGACCTCTTCTGGAACCTGACCCCTCAACTCGTTTCCTTTATTTTATTGGTACCGGGACGTTTCCAAGCATTCTGGGCACGAGCGCATCTTCTCTAAAGTTTAGGGAATTCCATTCCGTGTCCTATTTCTTGAGCATAACGCCCGATAAACAACGATTTCTCGTCCGACATCGGAAACTGACACCGAAAAACGCCGAATATGTTGGAATAAAATAAACCCTGAAAACATACCCCGATTTTTGGAAAACATAAACCCTGGCTATGCATGGTTCGGCGGATATTCGCTAAATACCGATAAACCTCGAAACGTAACCCCGCCGCCGGTCTTATCGAAATTGAGGAGAACCGCCAAACATCTCGAATTTAGGTTATTTTGGAATAAGAATTTCCAAAGCTTCATGAGACGAACCTGTTCATCTCCAACTTTATTTCGTGTTAACCTAAAACACTGCCCCCCCCCCCCCCCCCCAAAGGCTGATCTTTTATCGAGAAATAAAAATCTGATGTCAAGGAAGCGAATAGTGTTGTCCACGGGTACCTCAAGCGTGACCTCGAGTGTGCCAAGACATTCCTTAAAAGCGGTCAGGGTTTTGGCAGTTTCTGCTTCAGAAGCGTTTATGTCAGAAGCGATAAAAACTAAAACATCATCTACGCACCTAACAATAAAGTACAAACCGAGCGCGTTGGTAACAGGAATTAAACACGAGGAACATATCTTCCTCATGTTTAAGTACCTAAAAACTTTCTTTACCTTTGATCCCTGAAGCCGGCTGTTGAGAGTACTGTCAAGCTGTGCTAAAAATAAATCGCTTAGAACAGGCGCGATACACGAACCGATGCATTTATCCTGCTTTTGCAAGTAACACTGGCCTCCCCACTGAATAAAAGTTGTCCGAAGACAAAAACTGAGTAATTCTAAAAGCCGCTGCTTGAAATCCCTAACTCATATTGAAAGGCTACCACTCCAAACTTGTCCGATGCACTCCCTAGACACGACAGCAAGCCAGAGTGTGGGAGGGAGTAATAAAGGTCTTTACATCAACCGAAAACGCCTTGAGAGCGTTTCCTTTTGGGTTTTTACAAAGTCTAGAACTTCTTCAGAGCATGTGACGAGGAAAGGGTGGTAAACGTGTAGCATATTACGTTTCTCTTGAAGATATAGCGCGAATGAGTTTTGCCACGTGCCCCTAAGCAACAAGCACATTGACGAAAACAAAAATCTGCTAAAGTGCATCTTTCAAAAACGCACCAGTTGCCACTGTCAATCGCAGCTCACTCTGTGTGGCCGTCCTCAAATGTCCCCTTCTACGAGCGTGGGCAACACCCCCTGATAGCAAGGCCCAGACACGTAGCCAGGATTTTGTTCCGGGGTCCCGCCCATGACAAAATGCTGTATGAAGGGGAGAGAGGAGAGGAGGCCCCAGCAAAATTGAAGATTTTGGGGGAGGGGTAAACCCGGGCCCCCCCTCCCCCCCCCCCCCCCCCCCCGCTGGCTACGTGCCTACGGCCGTATATAGTGCTCGATTTTCAGCGTCACCTGCAAGAGGCTAACGAGTGCCGCTACAGCGTCCGACTGGAACTTGAGTTCAGTCTAAAAACGCATGAGTCCCAGCCGAAAGCCGACGCTGCGACCGTGACCAATCTCTTCCCGGGTTTGCCTCTTGTAAGTGACGCCGAAAATGCAACACTCTAGGACTTCCTATCTAGGAAGTGTTGACCCGGGCTGAGATATGCCTTTTTGCTGGTGGCGCGTGAAACGTTCTCGGCAGTCGACAGCAACGAAAGAAACCTGACCAGCGGTGTCGGTGTTTATCAGCCATGTGATATTTATCGTCCAAAGATAGCTTGTCGTTCGCCTTTCTAAGTATAGAGCCCAAAGTGTGCGCCGTATTTGTTTGAAACTCAACAATCTCGCTGAAGAATACTTGATAACGTTTTGCATAAAAAGGGTATGAATTGCGAACGATTTCAGCACCGGAATTTTTTTCTACCAACCAACTCCGGGAGCATGATTACTCGTTGAAGGCTACTGTGGGAGGAAATCTTCCTCTCCGTTGCAGGGAATGCATGTGCAGACCATTATTCGGTGAGACCAACGAATTGGGGATGAACAAAGACAAATTGACCCGCGAGGTATTGGAGGCCTTCTACATCCTGCGTGAGGACAGGAACAGTATTAGCGTTGAATCCGTAACGCTATCAAACAAGGAAAGTGAATTTCTTGAACAAACAATGAAGGGCCCACACGAGCCTGGATGAACTATACTTCGTTTCACCTTATGTTGTACCGCAGCGAAGGCTAGAAGCGCGAGCTCATAGCGTTGGCAGCCGCTCTTAAGTCACGAGAGCTTGTGCCGCCGAGATGTGCCCCAGAGCAAGGAGCTCGCGCTTGCAGCCTTTCCTGTGGTTTATCATAAGGTGAAAGAGAGTATAGCCGCTATCATTCATGGGGCTGTGGTAGATGCACGAGTCCGCGGCAGATTACTTGGGTTTTTTCTTTCTCTTTCTTTCTTGTCAGTAAACGTAGCTGTGAGTAGCGCTCTTTTCTGTCCTGTTTTTCTTCTCCCTACCTTGTGCGCTAAATACCTTGCTATGTTAGTCCACCAACTAGCCCAAATGTCAACTTTACGGTAGCAGACGCCTCCCACCCATGTATGTGCGGACTCCGTTGGCCGGCATTTCCTCCGGAAAAATATACGACAATTGCTTATAACTTTTGGATTATGTAACTACAAGTTCTGAAACACGGCCGTCTGCTCCAAACGGGAGAAGAGCGCTCCGCCACGCGTACGTTATTTTTACATTAAGGAAACCATGCTTCCCTTTTCTTCCTAACGCAAGATATGTTTACAATAAGTGCTATGGTAAGGGGATGTTTTTCCTTTAAGAGCATTAAAGCAACACGCGACTTGATAAAACGAAGGCAAACACGGAAAAGAACGCAGCATACGATGCGTGTAAAAGGCATCCAAACAGCATGTATACCAGCGACCACAGCAGCGGAGGAGCATCTGACATGCAACGCCATCTGTTGGGAGGAGCACACAGCAGGGCGCGACTAAAGCGGGCGCTGTGACGCTCCCGAGTGAAGTGGTCGTGAGTAAAAAGAGTTGGTCATGGCCAGAACAGAGGCTATTTATGGTTGATCCAAAAGGGCGCCTTATTCCGAGATTGGCAAAAGATCAGTCGGGGTTAAAAACACCCTTGCGCTTCCGTGCCTGAGAACCGCGCTGTTTCAATCCAATGCAATCATAAGAGCGAGGCACACTGTTACGTGATACTCTACTGCAGCTTGCTGGCGACACGCAACGGCAGGTGTTCTAGAGAAACATATTACCAGCCGCGCGCCGTGCGGACCGTGCGCTAGACAGGCTGTGAATCGCGTTTGGTTCGCAGAAAGCCTTTACCGACGCCCCAAATGGCAAAGCGACACAGGACATCGGCGACAGCGTCTTCCACAGGTAGCTATTCTGTAGGCAGGTCAGGATTACAGTAGGTCGTGGTAGCGATCAGCATGCTGCAAAGGGCTGGATGAATTTGAATTTTATGCACAAGTACCGCCAAGCTGGTGCATGCTGGGACGTACTTCAGCCAACAATTGAGAAGCTAGTTTATCGTGGCGGCGCGGCGCTGCCATTTCCAATAGACCAAAGGGAGCGTGTTCGCAAACGGCGGAGCGTCACCGACAGTCACAATAGACTGTAGTCCATTGCAACTCAAGAAGGTAGGGCGAGGGTAAGACGGGCCGGGGAGGGGAAGCAGACGGAACGCTAAAAAGAGCAAGAGGTATCCTTCTCTCGTCTCCAGCGTTCTTTCTGCTTCCCCTTCCCTGGCCCGTCATACCCTAGCCCTACCTTCTGAGTTCCAATGGACTATTAGTCCCGAGAAGTTTGCGTGGCGCCCCTTACGGCGAACCGGGGTGACGTCACGGCGAGGACAGAATTTTTGCCTGACTCGCTCCGCTCGCCCTGTGGAGGCTTAGTGACGACGTTAACTGTCGGCGCGCTCGTTTCTATTTTTTTTTCGTGTGTGCGTTTCTTGTAGGAAGTGTAAATTTTCATATGTGGCTTTATTGAGGTATGGCCTGTAGCTGCACGCGAAACTTCAACCAACATCTCCGCATGGTTGACAGGGCAGGCAACGCATGAATCGCAGCTGGTATATGAAAATTAAGAAATATGGCCACAATTGCAGGTGCATCACTATAGATTTGCATCTCACACAGTCAATGCTACTGATGGTCTGAATGAATTGGCAGGTTATGTATACTATATCGTGTTTTTTTTTTTGTATCTTTGGTTTTAAACAAAAACGCCGAAGCAGAAAAGCGGCATGCTGCTCGCGCAACGTGTTAAATGTAGTCTGGGCTATGCAGAGAGAATCACAAGTGAGGCAGCCCAAGTACAGGGATAAAGTAAAGAAAGAATGAACACAGGCATACACAGTTATTTGTTTATATGTGTTTATTTTGCCCGCATTTGGGCTTTGCTGGATTCGGATAGTATTTTAAAGGACTGGACTGGTGCTCTCTGTGGACCTATCTATAATACCGCTCAAGCAATGTACAACAAACGTAGGTGAAGGTGTCTAGCCCGTTATTAGTCCCTTAGGCCCTAAAATTGAGATTTTAGCTAAATCAAATTGTCGTGAAGCTAAAATGCCAGAAGCTTTAATCAAGCAAACTGTAACCCTTCACAGATTCCACATTGTTTGCTATTAGTGCAGTATCTACCACTGGACAACCGTTCTAATGCTCGCTGTTCCTCCTGTTTTCCTCTCTCGTCAGAGAGTTCAGCTGTATAGGGAGTTTGGAGGCTGGGGAAGCTTTTGGCACCTGCAGCAGTGTCACTTTTAATTGGAAATGACAATTGATACTAAACGGTGCTTTTTTCCTGAATACCCAAGGCTGGAATAAATAAAGAATGCCAGGAAAAAGTATAAACATTCCAAAGTACGGTACTATTGCTGCACATATTTTAGGCAGTTCAATTCATCTGATACAGGCAACTGGAGGCAATTCGGCCGTTTTTCCTGCTACCATAGAAACTCATTTCCAGTAATGGTGCGTGTTAAAAAAAATGCCTGCATACGTGTACGCACTATATCATTAATTCACGAAGAAGCTTCAGTGATGTAAAACAGCCCTGTTCCAAGAGCACTTCAAAGGTCTTCAGACCGAACCAGCGCACGCAGAGTGGCACGCGCAGAGTCGGGGTCGCGAGCTAATTCGCCTACCGCCCAAAGGCATTGGAGATAAATGCCATTTGAAAGGTCTGCAAAGCGGGATGTATTATTGTCCTAAATCATGAACCTGCAAGGAACAGAATTCTAGCGTCTGAAACACTTATTCTACCGCTTCCCCGACCCCTTGCACGATTGCCTTGAGCCGTGTGGACCGACAGGGAGGTTCACCGGCGGAATTGCCTCGGCAGATAGCTTTCGGTATTTTTAACCCATTTATAAAGGTCAAAGTGACAAGCACGCTTATAGAAGGTATGGAAGCACGTCGGTATCGGCCTAACCCAGCGTCTTGTTCATCGGGTAAACAAGGTCCCGCTCCTCGAAGTACTTGCGGCACACAACGGCCAAACCAGGAAACCAAGGCAGGAAAACGAGCCGGATGCGAGATGGCGAAGCAGAGTCCTTCCTGTAATAAAGTAGAAAGTTGGGCTAGTTGGTATTGGTTGTCCTTTTGCGCTGTGTATTTTTCACTATGTACAGAGACCTTCCCCTGACGTCATGGTACAGCTCAGCCAATCAGGGCGCGGCAACAGCAGCGACGCTTGTGTTCGCTCTCGGAGCTAATAGTAGGAGTGTGCGAGTCCAGATATTGGAGGCGCTATGAGCCAAAAATGGCGACGTGTGGCCGGCATTCAAAAGGAAAGCCCGCGGCACGATCAAATGATGACGGTACTTTGATAAGTCAGAATATCCAGTGCTTTAGCATGCTGCTGCTGCAGGTGACATAATAAACAAGGTGGTTCTTATGTCATCTGGTGCACATACCACAGCGTTGGCGAATGTCAAAAATGGCATCACAACGCAGTGATCTTTCAGATAGCCTGCCTCGCTGGACAACTCAACACCTAGGTACTAATACTTGTTCATTACCTGTAATACGTCAACGCCCAATTTGAGGCTATCGAGATTTCCTTTCTCAGTGCCCGGGAATCGTATCACGGTGGACTTCGATGCGTTGTACTTGAGACCAAGCACGGCACTCTCATCAGCACATATGTAGAGAAGTTGTTCCATCCCGAAGACTGATAACATCAGGGAGCCGCGCGGATCATGCCCATCTGGCATTTCTGCCATTTCGGAGAAGCAAGGAACACCAAGACTATTACTTCCAGACTACTATGCCAAATCAGGCAATTAACACACGTCCCCTTCCAGTCCACCCTATGCAAGCTCTAGGTAACGAAGTGTGGTGCGCTTTGTGTCGTTCGCAAGGATCGTCGAGCGGCGCGAGAGAGATGAGTTCGGCCGTTCGTGGCGACCGACGAGCAGCGCTGGCCGGCTTCTTTTTCACAACCTCCTTTGTAAATGGTGTATGTAAAAAATCACTACTGCGTGCTGCACGTTAAATACCCCAGGCTAGCGGTTGTACTGCACTAGCTACATTGCTCATCTACAGCTGAACCACCGGACGCCCGTTGGGGCTGACTCACTTCCGGCTGTATAAACATACACACAATACAATTACAATTCGTGTACATAAAGATGTGGTTTGCCATTCAACTGGCCTCTACAATATGAAAGAAAATATTTAAGCTGTCCAAGGGCTGCACTGTCGTGTCAGTTTCCCCAAGAGTATGGTAATGCAGAAGTCAGCGGCGGGGGTCCGTACGGTAGTGCTTACGGTGACATCCAAAGTCGAAGGCAGTCAGACACTAAACAAGCTTCGCAATTTTTATAGAGCGCTCTATTACGGCTTGCGTTTCTGTTGTCGATGTCTGAAAATGTTGTATTGTCGTAACTAAAAGTAATCAATTGAAAGTGGCTTGTAATTCATCCCAAGCAGAGAGACGAGGCATACCAAATAGGAAATTCTTGCCACTGACATTCACTCGCTCGCACTGACGGCGGATTTACAACCAATCCAAGACAGATATTCGTTCCTAATTGTGTCCGACGAGAAACAATATGAAGTCACTAGCAAACGTTTGACGAGGGGGCAGAGCATGCCTAGTGTACATAAAAACTGTGTTGCGTTTAGACAATTTCTTACCATTTTTGCACCTTACTTGGAAGGTGCGTGGACCGGAAAGACGTCATGCCAACGTTCATTGTTCATATCTCTTAATATGGCGTTGGAGGTGTATCTCGAAACGTCCCATTCTCGCTTGTCTTTGTCCAGTTCCGGACAGCCATAGCGGATGTTCGTGGCGAGCGTACGGACCGTTTCCTGCTGCGATGGCTGCGAGGTGAGTACTCCACGCCGAAGTGGCCAACGTTCTTAGATCTATCAGTTGACAAGCTCCATAGAAAAGCGCCATTCGAAAACGGTTCTTTTTTGTTCCCTGCACGCAAGCGGGAACGGGCGGATAACGTTCGTAGCGCCACCAGCGGCAACGCTCCCATGGGCAACGGAAAAGGACCATTTTGGAACGATGCTATTTTTGAGCAAACGTTTTGTTTGCCCTAAAAACCACAATGGAATGGGGTTTTTAGGGCAAACTTTCACTACAGGGAATGTGCATCCAACATTCCATCGATTCCTTCACTTCAGCCCACAGGGCGGGCTGATAGCGTAGCGAACGCCACCTAGCGGACGCGCCACAAAAAGGCGCCACGCGCCCTAAGAGCCTTCTCACCTGCCTTTGATCTTGTAGCGTTGGAAGCGACTAACTGAGGCGTCTGAGACAATGGAGATCCAAAAGATAACCGCACAGAAATATCTTGTTCTTCATTCGTTCCTTATATTTTTAGCGATTCAACATCACACATGGTGTGGCCGTTCGTAGTACATTTTGGTTTACCTAACAATTCCAGATGTCGGAACAAAACACGTATAATAATACATCGAGGTACGAATGCATGCGAAAACTCGCCTATAGTAGATTGCCAAGGACCGCGAAAAGAAAATGCGAAAATACAAACATCAGATTTATTCGTGCTCCTCATTGGAACACTGAAGAAGTCTTACTGAAGAGAGTTAGCAGTCTAGATCGAGCGTCAATACAAGCATATAGGCGCGGATATTAGAAAAAGGCGCAAAAACTATGCAGTTACAACGAGAAGGAATTTCACGGAGCGGACTAAAAAATGTCTGCATCAGAATGCATGTCTGAAAGAACTGTATACATAATTTTCTTATTGTACAGTGCGTAATATTATTGCACTTTGATTAGCTCAGCTGAAGGAAAATCGAAACTGTTTTCTTCTCAACCTGAGGGAGTTGATGCCTGAGGATACCTCTGGGGTGTTCGTTTCCATAAGTCTCCTTTCTCTTGTCTAAAGCCGCGGTCGCTCCTCTAGCGCATTATAGGACTTTTCCTCCTCCCACCGCATGGAAGCTGCCATACTGGAATCACGTGACGCTGATGCCGTAAGGTTGCCACAACTCGTCGCTCGGCGCTCCCCTCCGGAATTTGGCAGATTCATAGCGTTCGTGTTTTTGATCGCATTTCGTCGCGTTTTCTGCCGTACTCTATAAAGTGTCGTCCGATACTTACATTTGCTACCTATTTGAATTCTAGTATAATGTGCATAACTTCTGCAGTTAGTTTTGTAACACGCGCTTCCACTATTTTCACTGTCGGCGTACTGGATACGTGGGAGGAGGCTATGCAGAGCTCAAGTTCGTCTGATTCTTGCACACATGGGTGATGATGTCAGATCACAAAGTTTTTATCGGTTGATCCAAAAAAAAATAGTGGGTTGACCTTAAGGCATCTAGCATTGAGGTCTACACGCTATCTTTTCGATCAAAGCCAATCAGCTTGGCTTCAATCGGACGTCGCCATTTCTGCGTAAGAACGGCGACTTGCTCTCCGAACATGAGGCAGAATCAACGTTAGCACTGACGCACTTAGAGTATGTAAATTACTAAGAGAGCGCAATGATTCAAAGGCCAAATAGTAAAGACAACTCATGTTTGCTTACTGATAACCATGGAACATTCGGAATAAGAAGCGCAAGGTGTGTTTATGGTCAAGCCTTTGGGATCCTTTGGAAGTGGACGAAACTAGTGATACTTTCCGGAAACACGCGATGTGTGTTCCTGAAAGCATCGTCCTTTCTATTTATAACAGATTGAAAGCAGCTGCTACTTATTACATGAGGGAACTTATGTAGAAGGTAGATAACGAAGGTTTAACTTGCATTTTTCTCTCATACTAGGAATAATGCTATACGTTAACATCAAGCGATTCGTTGATTCATAATATCGCACATACATGTCTTCGACGTTCTTAATCGGTTCTTGCGATATAAACATTAACTTAATTGGTTCATTAATGAATGCCAATAAACTGTGCACCTTGCTCGGTTCCATGTCTCTTGTCTTTAAAATGCAATAATTATTTCTTAGTTCAATTCGATTATTTTTATTTGAACATCTTCCCGCATAAGAACCTGTCATAGAAAGCTTGAGAGTTCCTAAGGTCCGCTATAAGTGACGCCGAAAAGAAGCCGTCTGCATGAAAATCGCCCATGCGCAACGTTGTCGATGGCGAGTAGGAAAATTACTTTAAGTGGCTGCCGACGCCGAAATCTAAAACGCGCGTCTGTTCGAGCAAATAAAGACATGTCTACAGAGGTCCCTGAAGTGCAACCTGGCGTTCGACTCCGGACAAACTTGACGGAAGACTAATGTCACATGACATTTAACGGACCTGTCAGTAATCTTATATATTGAGTGCGCTGTAAACAAATGTCAATATAACAAAATGCTTGTTTCCAAAGGTCAATATTGTTAAATGCAGCTAACGAGTATTTTAGCAGGGCCGCGGTAGTTAACGAAATCCTCTACTCGGCCAATATTGGACTATGGTAACATTTTTTCAAGGACTTCGTAAACTTAAGGAAAAGAGACCGATACAATATAACTGCTTTTTATAAATTTTAGGCCTCATTATACAATCATTTCTTATTCTGCCAAGTTCACAATAAGTTGGTGTTCATAATAACTGATCATTGAGCGGCAAACTTACGAATACATCTGTTCTTCACGATCCATCACATTGTTACTCAGGTTGTTGACTTGCTTCTTTACTATGCATTCAGCCATTAGTATCGCTGTTCGTTTATTTTCCTAGAAACGTGTGTCCTTGGGCAGGGCCGTAGATAATGTTAATCGTTCCTGCGCATCAATTTAGTTCTTTCACCGCCGAACGTGATCGAAATTAATGATGAACGTGATGAGATGCATCATATAGGTGCTCGTCAGGTACGTAGCCAGGATTTTGTTTGGGGGGGGGGGAGGGTGAGTGGGGAAGGGGGCATGACGAAATGTTTTGTGAGGCGGAGGGGCGGAGAGGAGGCTCCAGCAAAATGGAAGATATTGGGGGGGGGGGGGGTTCCCCCTGATGCGTGCCATGGTGCTCGTAAACAAACAAAAACGCGCAATTTAGAATCAGATCGGTTTTCAAATTGGCTCAGCGCAAGTTTTTTTAGGTAGTTCACTAAGGGGCACATTTCTATCACAAAACAAGGCGAAAACTACGTAAAACAGCCACACAGCAGCCGCGTGCACGTTGAAACCAAACCAACCCAAATTAAAGCAACTTAATGCTGGCGACGAGTCATTGAGCGCCCTCTATCCGTCGGTCGGGCAACCTTTGACATTCGAAATTCGGCCACTATAAAAGAAAGAAATACATTCGTATTTCTTTCTATTATAGTGGCCCTGTCATATTGTTTATCGAAAATCTGTCTGCAGACATGGTTTGAACATGCGCTAGGCGAGCCCTAAGTTAATTCTGCCTTCATGTCTGTAGTGAACACCGTGTCATTTCTGTAATGTATGAACAGTGTGACTCTGCGGCTTTCGTGTCCCAAGTTTCCGATTGTAGATTTCACGTCCAGCCATCCAGTTAAGTTGTTATACTACTTTAATAATCACTCATTTCACCCACCAGCGAGTCATTCTGTGGCGGCTTGAAGCTAAGCTAGTTGCTTGTTCGCTTATATATGGTGCCAGCCAACGTTACTAAAACACTCAGTTGGGAAAGTCACCGTTGAAACCTGGGCCGCTGGCGTCCACCGAGACCGAGCTAAATACGACAACAGCGCCACTCTTTATCATTTGTCTTTACTGGGGTCACCTTGAGTTTTAAGAAAGCGTGTTTTTGCGTAAAAACCAACAGAAAAAACTCTTCTTGTAGTAACTTTTATTGGAGTTTAGTACAAAATAAAGGGCGCGTGATGATCTTTTAAATGTTTAGTTTGCAAGGTTTTGCGGCACAATTAATACTGTTTTTATACAACCATGCCTCAGCGGTGATATCAGGCAGAGCGTGCCGACCTAGGCGCATCCTAACTTGGGTAGTAAATCGCGGCGCGTCCGCTCGGGAGACGGGGGTGACGCCCCTGAAACCCCTTCCTCCGTATCTGTTGCGGCGTCAAGATGGCCGATTAAACCCAAATTGGATGTCACGTGCACTTAATTCAGTGACCGCTGCGGGAGAAATGACGGCGTTGTGATCGCCATTAGCTCGGTTCTCGAATACGGGTCGGTGCCACTTTTTCAGAGCAGGCTATTTTGCAGTTTCCCAACTGAGTGGTTCTAGTAACGTTGGTGCCAGCTGAAAAAATAGGTATGTAACCTTCTTTCCTGTTCAGCTGGCACCAGATGTACATGAGTCATTCTTTCCTGGTGAATTAGGTGTGTCGTTTGTCGTGAATTGTCTGAAGTGTGAGATAGAATGATCGTTTTCACTCTCCTACCGACAGCTCGAGAGTTCGACGTGTCCAAGACCGAAGACATGTTTCGACGGGTGAGTCCTCTTAAAGCAAATCACATATACAGTATATGCCCCAAGCGTAAAATGTTACGAAGACAGTTGCGTGGAAAGACTCAAGAAGGGATAATCCAGCCAACATATGGGCCGTTTATGAGAAAAATAACCAGGTTTTTCGACTCTTCTAAGTAAGAGTAAACTACGCTGAAAGCAAAAACATAGTGAGAATGCATGTGACGCTAGCGGTAGGGGGCTCATACATCAATTTTGTTTTTTCACAAGTACACTTTGATACACGCAACATCTTGTTGTCAATATTTCGTGTACTGTCACAACCGCTACCGTCACATTCTCGCGGGAGCTTCCGCTGCCTGTGATGCAAAATGCATGTACGCAGGCCGACATATACGGCTCTCTTTTGTCGTTAACGTGGTACATAGAATCGCACAGCAACGAAGACGCGAATGAGAGATGTTACAAAATGACTGACTCCGCTGGTCACCTGCAGCTGCAGTTATGAATGAATGCAGGGACTCGCTGCGAAATAAGCTACACAAATCGTCGTGCGCACGCAACTAAATCAAGTCTTCATTAGGTAATATAGTGGTGGATTTACCTCGTAAAATGCACCACCAAAATAAGCAAGCACTCGGTCGAAAGCAAGCAACAGAGTTGTCAACTTTCTGCACCTATTGGGAGATGGCGTAGCAAGTATGTACTTTGGGCTTTTGCGTAGTGTGTTCTGTGTTGGAGGACGCCATCAAGAAAGTCAAGGTTGTTATAACTTTTCAAGAAAAAACCAACAGCAACAAAAGGAGAAACTACGACTTAAAATTTTACAACGTAAAATCCATTACGTAAATACAGATTAGATGAAGCTTTTAACATCTGTAACCACTAAATATTAGGGCTCATTTTAGTGGAACTCGCTCAATCGTAGGCTCGATTCAAAACAACCTATAAAAGTTATATTATAACCTCAGCTATGACAATTTGCAATCTGAATATGTTATCGAGCTCCAGTTTGTTCGTTATTACAACACTGCCTCAAAAGCAAAAAATGCGGACGTCTTGAGATGCGACAATTCAGGTAAAACAAAAATAGGTCAAGTAGAAATAAGAAAGCCGCGCAACCTTTATGCTCTTTGTTTTTATTTGTTCTACATTTCGCAAAAATGAGACGTCGATAACAAACCGGATTTTTTTGCAAGATAAACATGAAAGGTTTCTGTGAGCACTAGTCAACAAAGTCTGAAAATACTTTCGCGGTTCCTTTTCAAGCTGGTAGACTTGTACCCCAAACCAGATGGGTCAGTCGTCTAACACTTGCCACAGAAAGGTGTTTTGGAAATTTCCGTGGCCGTTTATGTAACCACGTAGAGTTCTCTGTGATCGCTTTTACACTGGGGCCGCACGCGCTACCGCAGGACATCGAGTGGAGGTCAAAGAACGGAATGAGCACCATCTTGGAGGATTACCAGCCGGACGAGGTTAGTTTCGAGACGCGCGGTGTCCTTCAGACGTCCCACGGTAGCTTCGTCGTTGTTATGCGCTGTGCAGCTGCTTCGGCGTTACTACCCTGGTGGCCTGCTGGAATGCCATTCTAAGGGACACCCGCTCTTCTTGGTTCCTATTGGCAGCGTCGACATTAGAGGTGAGTGCGTGCGATTTTATCAGGCTTTTACGGTTCGCTCGCTCAGCTGCCTGAGAAACTAACACGACAAGGCTGTAGTTGGCACTTGCTATAATTCGTTTCACCTTATGTTGTACCGCAGCGAAGGCTAGAAGCGCGAGCTTATAGCGTTGGCAGCCGCTCTTAAGTCACGAGAGCTTGTGCCGCCGAGATATGCTCCAGAGCAAGGAGCTCGCGCTTGCAGCCTTTCCTGCGGTACATCATAAGGTGAAACAGAGTATAGTATGGCACCTGCAGCGCGTACCCGACTGGTGTGTTCCCCGCGTCCTCAAATGTGGTCACTCGACTTCCGCCTGATGACGTCATGAAGATATCATTGCCTGTCACGATCCTGGCGGCGGCACAGCAGCGGCCGTTCCGTTGTGTCTCACTCTTCGCTCGACAGTCAATGGACGCTTGCGCTATTACACGTTGAAGACCGCGACGACAGCGACATTGGCGTGCGCTCGTTTTTATCGCAACTTCTACGACTAGCCGTCGGAATCGTGACATCCCACATCGTGACAAGGCTGGTCCCGTGGCGTCATTTGATGTCACTTCGAGACCACTACTGACGCCTGGACGGTGTAGGAAATAACACCTAGAAGACAAGGGCTGCATCTTTCCTTCCTCAAACGTCCCTACTAGTGAATCCACACAGGGTTGCCTGCCTTGCGTCCGCATCGTTGTCAGCGCGTGTTGCAGCGTCTCACAACAAATGCGATGTTAACACACGGCGACGCGAAGACGGGCCTGTCTGACGCTCTGCGGCGGCTTTCGCTGCTTTTCGGCGTGTTTGCCGCTTGGGGTGTGGTCGTGCATTCATTGACGATGACGTGTTAGGCAGGCTTCGTCTTTTGGGTGATATTGGTAGGGGACACTAAATGCACCAATCAAAGATCGGTTCCTGACACCCTATTCATAGTGCATTTCATGAGAGTCTTCTTCTTCGAGTAGCTAATGCTTCCTCCTCAATTTTTTAATTGTTAGAAGTACTGACTCTTTGCACGAACGTTTGCTCTCTAGACTTACGATAAACTAACGCACTCGTCTTGTTTTTCTTCTATGGCCAAGGCCTCCAACACCTTGCGGGCAAACTGATTTCTGTGGCGCCAAAAGATGGTGACATGCTCGAGGTTTACCTTGCACGAGCATGCGCGACTAGGTGCGGCTAGGTTTCCTGCTGTCGTCTTGCTTTTCAGATTTCTCGCATGTTCCCGTGTTCTGTCGTTAATTCAGCGCCCCGTTTGTCCGATGTATCTACGCTCGCATATTATGAGAACGTTGTAAATGACTTCCTTTTCACACGGGGCGTATTTGTTCTTGTGATGGGTGCCGCATATATTTCTTCTGTTGATTTGCGCCTGGTTCACTTTGCGGCACATCGAATAGGCTTTATTGGGCGCCGAGCACACCACTTGTACTTCTTGTCGGCTCGCGATCATCTTTAGTCTATGTGTGACCCCATGGATATGCAGGACCACAGCAGAAAGTTTGTGGCTTTTTTGTGTTGTGGAGTCACTATGATCGTTAGTCTTCTTGATGTTGCGGCATATTCTTTCGCATATTGAGGCCAATACGTACTGGGGTAGCCAGCATCCTGAAGTTTGGATACTTGTGTATCGAAGCTTCGTGTGATTTGATGTTCACATGACTTTTTAGGCTGGATGGCAGGGCTGTGGTGGCTACTCCTGCTTCGTATGAGTCATCACTCACTGCTAACCTTCGCAGTTTCTGTAACTCCTGTGATTGACGTTATTTGTTGTAAATTTTTTTTGTGTTTTGACTTATTTGTTTCTTCGATACTGCATAGTGATGACATTGATTGCTTTGTTTCCCTGTGCATAAAATGACTATAAATGTATACCATTATAGAAACATTTTGTACCACCTCCTACCAGATCTTCCTAAGAAGATAGTAGTATCAATAAAAAAATTGAAAAGGGGGGGAAGCATAAGCTAGTCGAAGAAGAAGGCTCTCATAAAATGCAGAATGCAGAGACAAATGAAGAAGAAAAATTGAACAAACAAAGCTAGTTGAAGAGGAAGAAGATTTTGATTAAACAGTTGTAATTCAGCGGTTGAATGCACATTTAATTTCTCCTCTTATTTGTATAGATGGTTGCTCTTTATATGTTTAGCTGGTTTCGCCCAGACATGTATCACCATCTAGCTCAACTTTTCCCCGCCGAACGATCCAAAAGCGCAAAATTACGTAAGAAAACTCAAAAACAAAAAATGCGACCATAACCTTAGATGCCTTAAAAACAAAATGGAACTACAGCTACTAATCATGTAACTAATAACTGATAACCGGTAACTGTGTAACTATAGTTAAAGCTCCTAGATAGCACGCGCACTTGGTACGTGACGGAGCAAGCTTTAGGACGCGAGTGGCGCCACACAGCAGCAGAAGAATGAACTGAAAAGCACCATTTAATACCTGAGGAAAGCGCTTCGCCATGCACGTTACTTATCGTTACTTGTATAAGGAATCATCGATAGAATTTAGGCTATACTGGTCGCCACGTACTTCGCCACCAAATTAGAAAGTATTCATTAAAGCAAACCACCTCCGTTTAAATAACACATTGGTCTACGCGAGCAATCTACATGTTGAGGGATGTACCGGGAGTTCTTCCACACATTGTAGTCTCCCGCAGGGTTCCTGCAAATATTGCCCGCGGCGGCCGTGCTTCGCCACCTGGCCTACATGCTCGAGAGCGCAGAGAGCTTGAAAGAACGCGTCTCGCTCAAGGTAAGCAGGCGACGACCGAAGCCGTCCGCGCGCTAGAATAACTCCCTGGCAGCGTTTCTGTGAACGCGATGGTTGCGCATCGCACAGGGGACCAATCACTAGTCTCCAGTCCCTCTGGTTCTTGATCTCCCACCCAATCACAATTGTCATATCTCGATTCAATACGCTACAATGGCATCCGTGTATTCACGGCTACTGATAGCTTAAAGGGGCCCTGCAATCATATTTAAGCGTCTACCTTCTTTGCGGTTTCCACGTCTCTTGGGGTTCGGGCAAGCCAGCGGGTACGGAGAGAGTAACTAAATATCAGTGCGTCATATTTTAACCGGACGACGCAAAAACCTCTTCCACCTACGGGGGCGACCCGCGGTGCCGAAAGCGCGCGACATGTGACGTCTTTGGTCCTGGGCTTACTGCTGGTCACAGCCGTTAAAAGCTTCTTTTTAGTCGAAATGCAAAATAGAAATGGCACGAACCGTTTCAGTTATTTATAAAAGTAGTTTTTGTTCAGTATTTTAGATCAAAAAAGAAACAAATGCAGTTTAGAAAGTACGGAAACAAGAAATGACCCGTCGACATACTCGCCACCAAGCGGTGGAAAAGGCGGCGCATACTAGAAAGGTGTAGTGGGATCAGGCACCGACGAGCGGCGAGCGTAGAAAGGTCCCGGATGTACGCGGCGGCGCTGCGGTCGTATGGACAGGAGTATCCGACCGGTTCCCAGCGTTCCGAAGGCCTTCGCCGAGCAGCTTTGGTTCTGCCGTGGCTTGCGAAGTGGGTCCCGTTCTGAACTGATCTTTACCCCGTGTTTGCTGTCGTTTGTGGCCAATGAAGTTTCATGCCGAATTAGTGTTTAATCGCGCACAAATGCAATGCCCTGGCTGCCCGCTTCATACAGCCTATCCAGAACATGCTTTAGTGGCGCCCTCTCGAGCCGTCGACATAGAGTGCGGCAGCCGTGAGCGCTCGCTGAGCTCACTACCCCTCCTCTAGTTCACGGTCACTCAAGCGACCAAGGACGTCATGAAGGAGGTTATTTTTTGCTTGTTTTTTGTAATTTTAATTAGCCTATAACTTTTAAAATAAAGCGAAATTCGAGAATAGAAAAGTTTCATTAAGTTACAACGTTCAGTGCGCTCAGGTTCGGTGCAAATTAAAAACCAGTAAAAACGTCCTTGCAGGGCCCCTTTAAGGAACACGGGGCGAGAGGAGTCCCGAGCACCTTACATTAGCTCCTCAACGAATCAGATTGCGGCGTTGCGCGATAAGGATGCCAAATAACGAATGCCGAGGCAAGATTCGTTAAGATCGTTTATTCATTGACAAGCCACGATGTGCGTTTCTTAAGGCCCGTTCGCACAGTTGCGTCTGACTGCGTTTCATTGCGTTAAGACTGCTTATATCGAGCTGTTGCTGTGGCGACCCTGGTGCCACTAAATAAGCTACGCTTCAGAGTAACAACACTTGGCCATATTGCGTTTTAAGATCATGGTTGCCAGTTATCTGAAACTTTATTTGAAATCAAAGGAAACGCTTTCCGCTCTCCACAGATGTTTAGACAGTTCGCGACGAAGCAAAGCAACATTACCATGACCTTCCTAACACCGAATTTAATGCTGATGAAGTCGCACTTATGAATCATGACGATCGCCAGTTCGTCTGCTCTGCATAAGAACCAAAATGGCGGCGCCCACAATAGTCTCGGGGAACGGAGTGCCGATACTCTAAGCGCAGCTCCTTCAGTGGTTGTAGGCGACCCTTACGACCAGCCAATGGGGAGGCGAGGTGCTGCTGCGCGACGCAGTCGAGGCAACTGTGTGAACGAGCAGTGGCGTCACGAGGGGCAGCGGCACCCTGGGCGGTAGCCCGCCACGACCCACCCCCCCCCGCCGCTCCACGTGGCCCGCCGCGACTCTCCCCCCCCCCTGCTCTCGTGGCCCGCCGCGACACCCCCTGAGCGCTGCACCCGGGGCGGTCCGTCCCCCCCCCCCTTGTGACGCCACTGTGAACGAGCCTTCAAGCTGTCGGCGGAACTAGCATGTTCTGCGGCACGACTCATCCAGCCAACTCTTAGGGAATAGAGGAACTCCAACCAATCCCTACAAAACTGGAGTACAACGTTTCAAAACCGACTTGGTTTTAAAGCGATAGCTTTATTGGCGACACTTTGCAGAGATTTTGTCTCTGGTCGCTTGTAGTCGCAGCGCGCAGGAAAAATTGAAAAACCCTTCTCTTCCTCTTGCCGCGAGGAGAGGGAAGTCTGTGCCGCGCGCAGAGAGAGAAGAGGGCAGCCCTGGCGTCCCGCCATGAAATGCACAGCGAAGGGAGATTCCTCGTTTCGTCTGCTTGAAAGACTTGTTTTTCAAACATTACTCGCTTTATGCGAAATCTCACTTTGGCAGTATCCAGTTGCTACGCGTAATGTTGGATGGTTTTAGAAACTTCCACCGCGCTTACCACTTGCTTCACACGATCACTGGTGGCAGCCGTCAGTGGCATCCACGACACCAACCACGACGGCTATGAGAATTGACCACGTCGCACCTCCGTCTTCAGGTACGTGATGGTAACATCCCACACGCATCGCGCGACCGTGCAACAGCTATCGATTTCGTTTCTTCGCACATCGTGGGCGAAAAATACGACTTTATTTCTTTTCCTTTGTCACGTAATGTAGCGCGTTTATGTATACGGATGGTAAAGCGCCCATGGATCTAGTGATGTTGCCTGGTGTATTCTGGATGTATCATGATTCAATAAAAAGTAACTGCCGGGGAGGTTACCTTCGACGTCGAGGATGCACGTGTTCTTGAAGTCGATGCGATGGTCTTTGAGGTAATGTTTCTCAACAGCGCTGTGCTCGCGGTCAAATTTGCGTACGTCGTATTTCTGTTGGAGAAGTATCGCGTGGACGCCCATTGGTTTCACCGATGTATGTGGCGGGGCAATCAGAGCACAGAATTATGTTTACTCGTCCCACATTATGCAATGTTGTTTTCATGGCGAAGCTGTGGTACGTGCAACAGGGGCTGCATTGTTCGCGGAGTAAAATTCAACGTATGCACCGAGTGTTTGCGGTTTTTATTTGGAATTCGGTTTGAGAGCTAACTAGTCGAACAAACCTTTTCCGCCGAGTCAAAACGGGTGTCTTGTCCTTTCTCATTTATTCATCAGGCAGCTCGTGAGCAGGTTTATTTTCCTTCGAGACCAAAGGGACACATTTTTACTTACTGCGACTCAAGTGAGGTTACGTGACGCGCTGCCCGAGTTTGTTGTGGCGTCGAGTGGCTTCAGCCGCCGGATTCGGGAGTACTTAGAAGGAAGTCAATGACGCATATGACTTTTAAGAGCGCGGTTTCGCTGAGAATATTTGTCTGGGGCGTAAATGGTTCTCGAGTTTCTAAACCCATTCAACATTGCGCGTAGCAACTGGATAGTACGAAGGTGGGATTTCGCACTAAGGCAAGTATAATGTTTGAAAACAAGTCTTTCAAGCAGACGACACGAAATACTCCTCTTTCGTTACGTCGTTACTGGCGGAATGCCGGGGCGGCCGACGGGAAAATCCGACTTCCCTGTCTTCGCGCCAAGAGCGGAGCGAATTGTTTTCCGTAGCGGCGACGACAGGAACGAGGTCGAAATCTCTGCAAGTGTGGCCCGTATAAATATCGCTTTAAAATAAAACATCACCACAATCGTGGAAGTTGCTGCTCTTCAAATAATTATAGCCTCCCTGAAGAACAACAAGGACGGTTTTGTAACATTGGGCCCCTAGTTTTCTAGGGATTGGTTGGAGTTGCTTTATTACCTAAGTTTTACCCAACCAAACAGAGAATCGGCAAATGTTCAGCTTTGATCTTTTTACTATGGACTCTGCATTGGCTGTCCCGAACTGCAGATACGTGGTTCGCGGTCAGGAATCGATAGCTTCACGCCCTCTCTACAATGATTAAACGTAGCGTTTGGAGCATATGCTTGACAACGAAACGTACCAAAAAAATGACCGCATCTCCACGTGGTGAATGATGTTGATTGGGGCGAAGCTCTGGTGGTGCTGATGATACTGATTTTGTTCATCAGGTAGTGCTGATGGTGCTGATTTGTTTTTATTGCTCATAGGTGAGTGCTGAGTTCCGGGTTGCGTTTCGACTTCATTATTACTGCTTTATGGTCGGTGAAATGCAGAGCCAGTGGTTCTTCTAGCGGATCAGCTTGGATCCGCTAGAAGCCGTGGGAACGCATCTCCACCGCTTAAGGCAACGGTCCATGTCAGAAACAGAATGTGTGGTATGGAACGTGGTTATATACGCATTTGAGCATTTGACCGCAGCGCCCTCTCGTCGATAAACGTTGAGCCAATGCAAGCAATGTTTAACGCGATTATATACGCATTTGACCGCAGCGCCCTCTCCTGTATAGACGTTGAGCGGCTACGTGCAACGTTTCATCCATGACATCCCCAGCTCTTGAGTTACTACCACATCTCAGGCCCTCTACTCGTCCCGCAGTCGTGGCCGAGTGGTTAAGGCGATGGACTAGAAATCCATTGGGGTCTCCCGCACAGGTTCGAATCCTGTCGACTGCGCCAAACATTTTTTTCTTTTTTTAAAGAAGACAGATGAGGGTAGCAATCGATGTGAGCACGGACGCCGGACGGACGGACGGATAAGGCTAGACCCTAAGGAGCTTCGCCCCTAATAAATCCGAAACGTACATCAAGCCTCAAGGTTTACTTATATGCAATAGTGATATGAAAAAGAGCCGTTCGTTTTTTAGTTGTTTGTACTATTAATTAAAAAAAAATGAAGTGATCTTTATACTTCAAGTCTTCTAATGCATGAGATACAGTATTTAAGGTGCGATCGTTCAAAACTATTTAGACTCAAACCGTCGTTTCGGGCAGTAAAGGACTTTTATATTTATGAAATTCCCCCGATACTTTGAGCGGGAAATCTAAATTGGTGCATAGGATCAATTTTCCGCTAAATTTAGCAGAGAAATTGAATTAGTGTACAGGTGCCATGACGTCACGTCACGTGACATAAATTTATATCACGTTTCCTAAACACCAATTCAGATTTCCCGCTTAATGTAGCCGAAATTTCACGGATGGACGGACGAAAGGACGGACGGACAAACGGTTTGGGATTGAAAATTTCGTTAAAAAGCAATTTATTCTTTAAGAATAACATTTTTAGAAGGGCATATTATTAATACCGTCGACAAGGCCCCTATACTGGTTTTACTGTCGTCGCTTACCTCGATGCCAGTACTACGATGGAGTTCGGTTGGGATTCGTGTCTAGTCAGTGCCGGGGCTCTAAACTGGACTTTTGGCGAAAAATACGGCAAGGAATTCGGAGGCTGTGATTGGCCGGCGCATCTCTTGACCTCGGCAGCGGCCAATCGCGGCGGTCGAATTTCTCGCAGACTTTTTCGCCAAGTATTTAGATTAGATGCCCCTGATGGGCCAAATGGGGATCCGTAGGCTGGTGCTTTGCTTTTACTTTGTATTTTTAATGCAATAATTTTGTATGGAACCCCGCACGGACCTCGCTTGCTCGTGTTGGCGGTGGTCGCACCGGAGCAAGGCCACAGGAGAAAGCGTCAGCAACAGACCGCCGGCTCAGTTGCTGACACTCTGTTGGTAGTTGGTATGACCTCAAGGCCTGTTCGCACGCTTGCAACCGAGTGCAACCGAGTACGACCGAGAAAGACAAGACCTGTTGGAACCTCTTAAATTTTCTTAGGACAAGAGAACACACTGGTACGCTGGCGCCACCCATGCGGTGACCCTGGAACTGCATTTCACAAGAGCAGAAGGTTTTGCGGGATTTCCGAAGTCAAATGTCCGTAATGCTTATGAGGAAGTCTCGTTTATAACGTTGACAAAAGTTTTTTGAACCAAGAAAAAAAAGATAATGCGCGAGAACAATAGAAAATATGCCGGACCGCCAAGTTTACACTGCTACCCAATAGATGGCGCCAGTGTGTCCCCTCATCGTAAGAGATATTAAGAGGTTCCAAGGCACTCGGTTCTAAGAGGTCGTAAGTGTGTGAACGGGCTTTCAGAGCGCGCGTGATTGGGGAAAGGGAGAGGGGCGCGTGAGAGCGAGAGAAGTGTTAGCGTACCGCTTTCTGGCGCCCTCCTCCCCGCCCCCGCCCTCGCCCAACACCACCTAGAAGGCCTCCGCATGGTCTGCTCTCCCTCTATGAAACGTCATAAGAGTCGGATTGCGCTAACTCGGCTATTGGGCCCGAGCTCGACATTCGACGCGCTGATTGGACACGGGCCCCAGCCGAACACTGACACAGAATTCGTGCCCAATCTCACGCCTCGATCGATCAGACTGTGATGACGCGTGCGGAGGACTTCTGTCTAGGTGGTGTTGCCTCGCCCCCAACACACTACGCGCGGAGGTAGGGTAGGAGACTGCGTATTAGTGCTATTGCACCTTCATCGCAGCCACGTGATATTTTTCTTTCTTTACTGATAAATTTGACATACGGTTATGATTTCTTAATTGTATACTTAATTGCGTTAATTTTCATGATTCTGGGCCCTACTGTGGCCGGACATATCGACTCCTATCAACGCTGGCTCATAAAACTTCTATTTGACTTTTGTTAGATTTTCAAACCATCTATGATGCACATTTGAAGTGATTGATTATGAACCCACAATCTCGCATCTCGGATACAGATGGGACGGCCTGTGGAGACGACGTACGTTGTGCTAGACTTCGAGAACTTTAGCCTCCGGCAACTGTACTCCTGGGAAGGTGGGTCCAGAATCCCAACACTGACGCGAGTGCGCTCATGCGCGTCCTCTGGTTCACCACAGTCATGACGCTGCTCACGGACATGCTGAGTGTCTACGAGGCCCACTACCCGGAGATGCTAGAGAAGGCCGTGGTCATCAACGGTAAGTCATTGGACGAGATTTCAACATGTATCGCTCCCACTTTCTTCCGACCGTGTCTTCGTCGGTATCGCGAAGGTCACGACATGGGTCGGCACTGTGGATTCGAGGAGATAGCCCAATATTATATTATGTTCTCAGATATTTACTTCAGTTAATTTGGGCACGAAGCGGGAATTCCGCGAAGATCCAAAAGTCGCTACTACTCATTTTTCAAACTATGGCGACAGCGACGCTACTTAAAGTTTACGGACATCCGAAAATCGCACTCCTCATAATACGAATATTGTCACGACTAAAAAACACAAACTTGAATAATAAAACTTAATATGAACAATTAATGCCGCGAACTTCTGCCGAGAAACATAAAGTAACAAAGACCCTGCATACTTTGACGGGGACAGAAGGACGACTGACTCAAGCAGCCATGCGAAGCTCCTTTTGTAAGCCCACGTGGGTATCTAATTTTCGCGCTCCAGGAAAACAACAAGATTCTGTAGTCATCTTGAATATCGCAGTCTTGCAAACAAAAGGAAGATAAAAAGGACAAGCGCTGGTGGAGATCAAACCCCAGCCAGCGGCGTGGAAGTCGAGCACGCGGCTGACTCAGCTATTCGCATGCGGCATTACTCCCATTTTGAAAAAAATGTATCGCCCCGATGCAACACCAAGTTAAATTGGGAACTGAAAACAAGAAAAGGGAAAACTGGGAGGTCACCTAAAACGCAGATTTTCACAGTCCTATCGAGCATAGTTCAGTTCGAGTCAGACGACGTGAATCACCTTCGGGTAGCAGAGGGCGGCGTGACAACGTTCATGTTCCGTCGGGCAGCGGCTTGCGACGATGAATTGGTGTTTAGATCCACGCTTAGTAGCCGGGCCGTAACGGGGCGTCGTGGCGACAAAGAATGTACTGGCCATCTTCAGCAAGTGTGCGGCTCGAATCAAAATGCGGCCGAGCTGGCGGACTTTCTCCGCTCGTTGAGAGACGAACTGAGCGTCGTCGTTCTCTTCGTCTTCCTGGTCGACATTACACTCGTCGTCGGTATCGTCATCGGGTTCGTTATCAAGGTATTCGTCAAGGTTGTAGTGGGAGTTGTCGTTGGAGTCACCGTACGGGTCGTTCCTGGGTCGCCGTCGAATTCGTCGTCAGGGTTGCCGTCGAAGTCGTAGTCGGGATCGTCGTCGATGTCGTCGTTCGAGTCGTTGCCTTTGTCATCGTCAGAGTCGTCGTCAGTCTCGTCGTCAAGGTCGAAGTCACTTTGTCGTCGAGGCCGTAGTCGGGTTGGTTGTTGACGTCGTAACCGGGGTTTGTATTTGGAGACGTTGTCCGTTTCATCGCCGGTGTCGTGGTCGAAGTCGTCATCATGCATGAGAAAAAACAAAGGGTCCATATAAAGGATAAACAATCGCGACCTTGTAGGGTTGTAGTTGGGGTACCACAGGGCTTTGTGCTCGGGCCTGTACTTTTTATTATTTTTATCAGTGACATGGGTGCAGAATTCGAAGAAACTGTACGTATTAAGCATTCTGCGCTCAATACGATAATATTTAGCGAAATTACAAGTAGATCCGACCAGCTAAAATTAAATCTGCATTTGCAAAACATTAAAAAATGGTGTGACGAATGGCAGATGTCACTGAACATCAATAAAACCGTTTTTATGACAGTGACTAAAAAGCTAACCCCACTAGTTTTCGATTACCGTAATGGGGAAAAATCGCTCACAAAAGGGATGGAGTATAAATATCTATGCGTATTATTCTGTCCAAATCTCTCATGGAACCTTCATGTTGATCAAATATGCGAAAAGACCATGCAGCGGCTCTGGACTTTACGAAGAACTAACTCTACGAGACGCTTCTCCCCGAGTTAAAATAACTGCCTTCAGAAGTCTGGTCTTACCAGTCATGGATTATGCCAGCCCAGTTTGGGAACCCTACACGCGTCAGAACACAGAAAAAGTACAAAGGGTACAAAATAAGGCGCTTCGCTTTATTTTTAATGATTACACATCAACCACATCACTTACAGAATTGCAAAATAGACCTGGATTTCACACGACTGATGCGCATATGAAAATAAATCGCCTTAAAACGTTCTTCTCAATTATCAGCGATTCCCAGAAGTTAGACAAGCAAAAATATATACAGTTTTCGACTCCGAGATTTGTTAGACATAAGCATAACAGGGACATTGATCCCTATCCGTACTCTTCTGATGTATTTAAATTTTCGTTCTTTGTGAGATCTATAGATGACTGGAATAGTTTGCCTGAAACTATTGTAAATAGTTCAAGCGCATCTGCGTTTGAAAGAAGCATTGCCTCGTATTTTCTGATGTATATTTCGTACCGCATATTTTGATTATGTGCTCTTTTCTACTATAGACCCGTTGCACTGGGGCAGGGGGCGCGAGCGCGTCCGGAAGACTTACGCAAGACGCGACCCTATTATGCTGGCTGCACCATCCGTGTGGCGCTGTAACGTTCGATTTTGCACGTGCCACGTTCGAATACAAGAATCTGTCGGCATCTGTAGATGCGCGGTAAACAAACGTCTCAAAAATAAAAAAGAATTATGCGTTTAGTGGCCGCAGCGTACCATTAAACATTCCTTTCATCTTTGCTTTCTTTCGTAGCTTCCACGAGCACGTATGTTTTACTTTACGTGATAGCGAAGCCGAAGATACTCTCAAAAGCACGTCCTCCTGAACCATGCTCGCACTGCACCAGCGCGCGTGCTTGCCAGGGACGCTGAAAGCTCGCAGCTCGCTCTTGTAGCCTCTGCTACGCTGGCACTTAGAATAGAATGGAGTTTAAAAACTGTAGTGGGGAAGCGTATTGACGGCATGCTCGAAACGCGAGCCAATTATTCTATTTTGCTCGCCTGGGACGCTGCTCAGAACTTGAGAGCTACGGGCCTATGTACCCACTCCTGCCTTATAGCCAGTCAATGGCTGGCAGTAATGAATAAATAAAAATAAACAAAATGTTATCGTCGAGGTCGTAGCCAGGGTTTTTGTCGTGTACACAGTCCGGGTCGTTTTGAAACCAAAGTTGAGGTCGTCATTGATGTCAGAGTTAGAGTCATCCTCGGATGTTTCCGGAAACGTCGCCTTCACGGTCGTCGCCTTCGAAGTTATCTTGTCCACATGAGGTACGCATCGTGGGCATAGATTGCGTTACCTCGCACCTCCACTAAAACGTCAAGAATGAAACATATAAACTTGATTAATAAAATTAATGCCGCGAACTTGTGCTGAGAAACATAAAGTAACAATACGTTGACGGCGACGGAAGGACGACTGACTCAAGCAGCCATGCGAAGCACCTTAAGTAAGCGCGTGGGTATCTATGAGTTTCCGCGTTCAAACAAACAACGAAATTCTCGAGTCATCTGGAACATTCCAGGCAAGCAAACAAAAGAAAAGATAAAAAGAGGCAAGCTCTGGCCGGAATCAAACGCCAGCCAGCGGCGTGGGAGTCGAGCACGCTGCTGACTCAGCTATTCGCAGTTGGCAATATCCGCAAGATCCAACAAGCCACTGCCACTCGGTCATATCACATAGCTCATCATTTCTAAGGGCCTGTAGATTATTAAAGAGAAGAAAGCTTTAATGAATAGGGAAGAGGACGGATAGGGCACGTAGTTGTTTTATGCTAATAAACCCTTTGATATCCCAATCACTTAGTTTTTAATTAGTTTTACTGCTCTTCGTACTATGTCAATTCCGCTTAGAATTACAGCATAAATTGCACAACTGAGTTTCAATATTCGTATTTTTACTCCAAAAGCGTTGCAAGGTTTGTAATATCTTCTAGTAAACACTTGTCACTAAATCGCGCTCCCATTAGTCTATTTCAATATTCAAATAAATCCCGCGACACCAAGCCAAATTTTGTTTCTGCTCCAACTGGTACCAAAAGAGCCATGTATTTTTATCCCATTGCTCAGTTCAGTCTAAACACGGCTAACTGCCGCTGGGTTGAAGGCAGTATCCTATTGAGTCTCCACGCTATAAATCATCTAACGTGTTTAAAATTACATTACTGTTTTTTTGTGTGTGTTTTTTATTAAGTTTCCGGAGACTCTTAAGCAAAATGTACGTACAATATACCTTTCCAAAAAAGGGTCCCTGTCCGGTTCCTTTTTCAGTGTCCGTTCGTATGGCGCGTGACTTGCTCGCTTTCCAAAGCGGCGAGCATGCACGTGTTGGGCTGAGAAGATCGCACGCTGGATTGAGGACTTGTAAATATTGGAATGGTGTATATAGACACACACCGACATCACCGAAGTATACATGTTGAAATGTAAGGTTGGGCTTTTGCGCTTGCACTGCTAAACTGTATGCCATGATTGGTTCTGCCTGTGAAAGATTTGGCGTATTTCTCGCAGCGCCCAGCTTTTTCCCGCTGCTCTGGAGGATCGTGCGTCCCTTTCTATCGCAGAGAACGGTGGACAAGGTACTTATTTTTGCCAAGGGTGAGTGCCCTGTTCTCGATAGTTTCATTGTGCGAACGAGTATCCCATTTGTCTGTGAGAACAACTTACTATTACGGTTAATAGTACTGCTACTGTTAATATTACTATTACTTGAAGGTCACTCGCAATTCTTGACGCTTAGATGCAGTGTTTACTTCAAGTAAATTGTAAAGACGGCTGTTTGTTTGTTTTTTTCCCTTCGAGGTCACCACATTGAATGTTGAAGTATTTGAATCGGAAATAAATTTACAACAAAATAGCTAGAAAATAATACATCGAGTGTCAGGAACCCTTTAGATTCTAGATTCATGTAGTTTATTTTGAACAATTTATTTTCGTATTTTCTTCAAACACGGCTTCGTTGAAATTCAGAATGGTGATCGTCACGAGGAAACGGACTGTGCAGTATCAAACAAAAACAATATTTTCGGTAAAGCCTCTTTTTTTATTGCTTTAAATATTCGAACTAGTGTACTAACAATATTGTCCCCCTATATGTCACTTTTAAACAAAACGTGTAAAAAATGGCTGGGAATTGTATTTCACGTCAAACGTATGGCGTCTACAGTCTCGGCGCTCTTCATTGGCTAGTTTAGCGACTGGCTTAACACGTGGCATGTACCTACACTCAAGAGCAATCCCTGGAATGGAGATACCGGCGCAAACCCGGGTTTTGAAAACGTGCGACAAAGTGTCAGGTTGCTATCTGCCGGACGCAGAGCGTATGCCCCGCAGGGCTTTCCCGCCAAACGGTACCTGAACTCACGGCGATGTGTCGTTACATGAAAGACACTCGCTTAATAATCTAAATGGTCTGGGTTCGACTCTGGCCTGGCGCAAACGCCTTTTTACTGCGATAGTGTCTTGCCCCTCTCTCGCCCCCTTACATGCACAAACACTAAAAACCAATCAGTGTCGAACCTCGCGGCCACGCTTCTATCTAGGCTTCACTTTTGGGCTTCACGAAACGTTCCTCGTTAATAAAATGAGGTGTCTGATTTAGACCGTGCTCCCTCGGGAAGCCAACAATTAAAAAAGTAAAAAAATCATCGACAGAGATGCATTAGTATAACTCCAATTTTGTCTCTGCATACGCACCAACATTCTGACATACAAGCGGGATTTTCCAGGATATGCTGACTTCCGTTATTCCTTCGAATGTTTCCTGAAAGCAGCAGAAGACTGAGCGTATGCGAAGAGAAATTGAGAGAGAGGAGGAGACGAGAGCGCGGGGGGACGTCAGTATGCCGAGCTCTGATTGGATGGATCAGTGGGTAGACCTAAAGCTAGCAGCCTTTGTCTCCACTGCAGTCGTCAAACGCTTTAGAACGCGGAACACCGGCGTCCGGCGTTTGGCTGTTGAATTCGAACGCTTTCGACGAGTGCAGTGAAGTAAGTCTATACCCACTATTCATTCCAATCGGAGCTCGGCGTTCTAAGGTCCCCGCGAGCTTTCGCCTTCTCTTCTCCCTCGGCTTCTGCCCGCCCTGACTTGGTGACGCAAAAAGTGGACTTCCTGATGTGAGTCCACTCGACACTTTCTAGATGCATTGAAGCCTGCTGGTTTATCTACGTCAGAATTACCAGACGCCAGCGCGGGTCACGGTTTGAACACAAACGCTGTGTCAGCTTTCGACTGGCACTCGTGATCAATCGGGTAGAACACTAGTGCCTAGCGAACGCTGACGCGGCACTATTCCACCACTGGCCCCTTGCAGACGGCTGGCGAGAACTAATGCGGGACACCTTCGAACCCGAGGGGCTCCCCAAGCACTGGGGCGGTGACATGCTGGGTCCGGACGGGGATCCGCGCTGCACAGACAAGGTACGTCCAGGTTTGGACCTTGCCAGAGCATTGAGTGAGGTCACATACTGCTAAAGCCACACTCACACTGACCATACGTCGAGCAAGACACGCGGCTTTCGCCATACACATGATAAAAGAAGTATCTGCGGACAGGCTTCAAGCAGCTTCCAAGCATGTTTCATGCGTTCAAACATGTCTAAAGACAGGTTTTGTTTTCTTTTCTTGTGGTCAATGGAACAGGACCGTCATAATAGAAAAAAAAACATGCATGAGACAGTGTCTTCCATGGAGGTAGGCAGCTTCTCGAGGCGACATGTGTGTCACCTGCAGAAGCTTCCTACCTTGTGTCTTCAGAATGCCTTTTATATGGCAAGCAGTGTGACCGCCGATTTACATATCATACAAAAGACAATTACAATTACAATTTCTAAGTGACAGCTAAGAATAAAGAAAATAAACTGTTTTTATCTACCTGCACCACCTGACGATATAACAGGTTTAGTCCAATTTAAAATAAATAATGTGGGCCGTATTTGGCAAAAAGTGTTCTTTAGTTAGCAGACATTGGCATGTTTTTTTTTCTTTCTATGCCATCTCAACCAAGGTTAGGCGTCGATTTAAAGTTTTGACCCGATTAATCGCCACACTTTGATCGATTAATTTGTTTCCTTCATTCCCATGCTTAAGAGCCTGTTTTGTTTTTATGTCAAAATTAAAGAGTTTGCCTCTGCTAAATATGTAATAAACCGCGCTGTACAATTTCGCATCTTAAATCAACCCTCACATGTGGTTCAGAAGAGTCAAAAGACACCAACGCTGACAAATTATCACTTCAGTCGCAGATGCCAAGAGGTTCGTTCCGAACTCCTTTGATTGTTCACAATAGCCTCTGCTGTCCTCGACGGACACTCGCACGGTGTTGAAGTGGCCAGGGACACGTATGACCTTCCCTACGTCCTTTGAGTTACAAATCTCGCACCTACAGTTTACTTTAGGTCAAAATTTCTTCTAAAGTTTGCCTTCATACAGGTGTACTTGTCTACGTCTGCGTGGTGAAAGCGTTAAATTTTTACTTTCCTTTTTCTTTTTGTCAACATTTACCAGATTAAGCGGTAAAATTACTGATCGCGCGATTAAATCATTCACTGATTAATCGGCACAGGAATCGATCAAATGCCAAGCCCTAATTTCAACCATTGTTTACACTATCGTTGGTTACGGTTTCTAAAGAGAAAAATGTACTGTATTATGTAATGAGATGACAAACTAGAAACGCTGTCAGTTATTCTGAAGGGCAGCTTATTCAGATCGAAACAACGCTGTATAAAGCGGTTAAAGTTAATTGGCTATACAAAAGAAGTTGCAAATTTGTTGTTTTACTATTTAATCTCCCTCCAGGGGTTCCTGCAGGCGTCTCTGTTGTAAATAGGCGATTTGGCCACTGCCGTAGAATTGCTAACGTGGAGTATTTAGCGTGCGAGACTAAGTAGTGATCACACAAGGGCACGCCGGTACAATGCTCCTGCGGATCGATATCGCCGGGAGTGGGGATTAAACTCAGGTTAAGGGCGATTCTGCAATTAATAACCGCCGTGCTTCTGAAAATTGGAAGTTCTCGCAGTCTTCTCTTAGCGAGCAGGCTTGAAGACGGCCATCCTAATAGGTAATTCAGGAGCGGTTTGCGTAGGGGTTCCCAAACAACGATTCTCTTGAACGGGCATGCAGGGCTGCCCCTTCAAGTGGAACACCAAAGAACTGTCTAACCGAAGACGCAAGGGTGAATATCATATTGTTTAGACTGCATTATTCCTGTTTGTGATATGTGATATTTTTCATCCTTACAAAGCTTGCTAAAAAGGCGCCTTTATTAGACGCCATGGCAGTGTGCATTATTGATTAGCTCAATTTGTATTTGGTTCCTTTCCCACCAGCACTTTGTTCCTGACAAACGATGTCTTACACCGCTTGCTAATAGGGCGCCTCACTCACGGCGATATAGCTATTCTCTTTGCCCAATATACACACACTAAAGTTGGCAAGAGGTCAAAGATGACGCAGAGCTGAAGCATATGTTTACGCTAATTTACTGCTTTCAGTAGTCCTTCTTTGCTCCAACAGTTTTGCGGCAGCGTTCTGAGGCGCTCGATGCATTGCTCGATGAACTGTTAAGTTTCTCGTCATTCTTCAATTCTCTCATCGTTTTTCCCGCACTACTACAATTAAAATACAAATTCAAGATGTATTTTTTTCTTTATGACATCAAGATAATGATATTCTCCCAAGTCGTTAGACCTTTCCTCTTTTAGGAGCTTTGACAAGCTACATCGTTTTCTGCGTGATTCTCCTTGGTTCCCTATCGGCTAACCTTCAAGTTCTGCTTTGCAGGTGTGCCCAGGTGGCCAGGTGCCGAAGTGCCCGCAGATGGGCCCGGACGCTTTCAGTCAGGTCATCTCGAGTCGGGACGCCTGGGAGCTGCGCGTGCCCGTCCAACAGTCGAAGAGCCAACTGCGCTGGAACTTCCACGTGCAGCGAGGGGATCTGGCATTTGACCTGCGCTACCTGCCGCCTAAGGACGACGAAAAACCAGAGGCCTCCGAGGAGCCGCTGACGAAGCCTCAACGCCTCACAGGGCAGCAGGAAGGAAGCCTCCACTGCGACAAACCGGGCACGTGTGAGTGCTCGTGAGATACCGCATATATATATTGTGCGCACGCACCCTGAAGCTAGAGCCGCAGACAAACAGTGAATCCGTTTGTTTAGACAATATGATATACCTAAATTTGAGAAGAATATTTAATCTCCGCGGGCTGTTCAACAGCCAGCACATGGGAACTCAGGTCGCCTTCGTGTGACGAGTCTGCTCACGTGGAGCACAACACTCGATAGGTGCTCTCGCTTCACATTCGTTCGCGTGAGAGGTTTTTACTATATGAGTTCGCGAATGTAGTTCTATATGTTAAAGCGGGCCGAAAATTAAACTTACGCTGCTCGATACAGTGAGTTTGAACACAATATCGGCGCCTCCTTGGTTTTCACTCATCGGCGTGGCTTTGAACAGTTAAGTTTCCACGCCGAATGTTTGCCCGACACTATTCTTTCCAAAACACGCAACTTTTGCGACATCTTCTAAGCTTTCATAGACATAATTTAAAATTTACTAAATATAATACTCATAGCCGGTCACTAGACAAAAATAAATGGTGAACTAACGAATAGGCTAACCGAGGTTATGTACTGTTAAGTGAAGCCTTGACATCGTCATACTCTCACGTTCTCGGGCGCCCGTGGCGCTGGTCTCGTTCGTAGACGTGCTGCACTTCGACAACTCCTTCAGCTGGCTGACCAGCAAGAACCTGACGTACACCGTGGAGGTTCAGCCACCGGACGAAACCCCTGAAGAAACTCGGCACCACCCCAGCAGACGACACGTTGGCGGACGTACACGTGGCGAACCACGGACGCCACCCACAACCGTAGTCACCAAGGCAGCGCCCACTGCATGCATGGACACACTTCCAATGCGCTCGAGGAATGCTTCGTTTCGTAAACGTTGTAGTCCAGAGTTCTTGACGGGATAGAAGCGCCGAAAGACAGGGACAAAGTGAAGGTAACGGCCACAGCGGAGTGGACTCGCGACTGAAAGTTTCTTAGAAAACACACTGACTTAAAAGAGTAGTCCAGAGATTTTGTTCATGGTCGCTCGCTGATTGGCTTTAAAGTTGGCTCAACACACAGATAGACATAGCCGTACCGGTTCCCGAAGTATTACGTGAAAATAAAAAATCGCAAAATTCTTGAAATTGTGTTTTATTTCGTTCTTATCGGGTTGTTTCTTTTTAAACCGAGAGCCTCTACTGGCAACACTGAAGTGCGACGACAGAGATGGTACAAAGTGGGCAGTAAACCACGTTCCCAAGTGATTACAAAACGTTTGATGGTGGTAAAAGAGTGCTTGAAAGCCCATTTACTAAGAAGCACTAAAAAAGCTTCACATACCCTGTTTAAGACTACCTACGCGACCTGAAACTCTTTGCCGTTTGTGACGCCACACCAATGGAGAGCACTTGGAATTTTGAATGCTTGTTTCGGCATCATCGTCATTTACAGTTTTTTCGATAGCTATTTTGAATTTCTAGACAATAAGTAGTATACCGTGAAAACGTGAAAACTAAAGTCCGGGTATTCCGAAAATGCAATTTGTTTGGGTAGCTCAAAAAACGGCCGGAGTACCCCTTTAAATACCTTAATAAAACCACGTCCCTTTTGGCTACCCCACGCTCTTTCTAAAAATAACATTTCTTTATCTAACAGGGCCACAGAGGCTCATAAGTGTGAGCCGTCTGTGGCCCTGTTAGACGAGCAAATGTTATTTTTAGAGAGAGAGAGAGAGAGAGAGATAGAAAGAGTTGGGTGCTGCAAGTTACGTGGTTTCATTAAGGTATTTAAAGGGCAACCGATCGAAAAAGAACCCAAAATAAATTACTGATCTCGCTTTAGTAGCACGAAATATGATCGCAAACGAAATATTACGTCCAAGTGAAGCCTCGCACTTCACTAAAAAATGATTTTAAAGATGCGACCAGCTGCTTTTCTGTGGGCGGCTTAAGGGTTAGCTTTTAGTCAAAGAACACTGGCGCAGCACCCCTTCACGTCACGTCGTGGATGACCGGTGGTTGATTTCGCACGTTGTATTGCGAAACGCAGCAGCACGGTGACGTCACCAAGTAATTCTGAATTGTCCCGGAAGTTGAGTGTCTCCAAGCCATCTTAGTACATTCAGTTAACGTTTTAGTCCAAGCTTTGCTTCGTCTCTCGTTTGGCTTGAATAAAGGCTGGTTCACACTGCCCCATTCTCTTACGTTAAGTTACATTACGTATAAGTCCCCAAAGCATTCGTGTCTCGAATGCCGCGTGTCATGCTTTCTCCTTGAACTGCTAGCTTCGCTTAATATGAAGCAGAGGTCCAGGTGACTTCAACGTAATATTTCGTAACGTAACTTAACGTAAGAAAATGGGGCGGTGTGAATCAGCCTTAATCCCCTTTAGCATTATACTACGAGCAGGAACAAGTCAACGTGGGACATGTAAAGTTGATCAACAAGGGTTTCGAAATTCCCACACATCAAGCGGCTTCCCAGACGACTTCTGGGGTTTCATGCGCTGTTATTCCGCAACAAGCATGCTCACTTCCGGTGCGAGCAGCTTACTTCCTGTGGCTTCACGCCTGCGAGCTCAATGCACCATCCAGCCGCTATAGTGGAAATCAGTGAGTAACCCTCGCTCGCTTCCGTCGAGCAAACCGGCAAAAAATCTGTTTTCAGTTGCGCCTTTTTTTACATCAATTTGTGTTTAGGAATTGTTTGCGGGTCAACATAGCGTGCTTTTATAGTTCAGCCGTAAGAGATGCACCGTAAAGACCAGTAATTACGTCACCTTGACAGTAAACAATCACGGGCGGCACTGGGGTTTGCTAAATTCCTAAATCATGTGCGCCTCGTTTTCTTTTTTTGTTGTTGTTGTTGTTTTTGTTTTGTTTTAATAAAGACTGTTTTTGGTTTGCTTTTGTTTAATAGACCTTTCGCTATCAAATACAACATGCAGCGCCAAAGCATTGTAAAAGTTGCAGACTAATAATAATTGGAAAAAATAACTCGTCCATGAAACATAAACAGGTAACAAAGTGTTACCTATTCATTTGTTTGTTTGATTATAATATTCATATTGTTCATTGGTAACAGGTTTACTCTAAATTTTTTGTATCTGCTCGCCCCCTCTATAAGGCCTTAGGATCCTAAGGGTATGTTCGATAACAAAAACAATTAGCGAAGGCTCACACAAAAATGAAGTTAAAAATAATAAAAATCGGCACCCATTCCTGGAAAATGCAGTCCCACGTTAATATTTGCAAGGGTCAGACTCAGGAAATTACACTCCGTTCGGTGATTATGCGAAGAAAAAAGGTGGTTAAGCTCGCATCTAGCAAAGCGCAGTTGTACTACCTCAACGCAAAACTCGAAAGGAAGAAGCGCTTGCCTCGAACAAGAAAAATGAGCCCCGGCGGGCCGCGTTTTCCGTCTTTACCCACGGGGCACCTGATATAACGGTCATCGGGTAAACGTAACACCGAGGAAGCGGTACGAAAGCTCGGCGATACGCCGAGGCGTCCACCGACTCCACAGTGCGTGCACACCGGTATAATGACGGATGACTTTGCCTCAGGCACCCGTGTACTCAGTCTCGACTTTCGAGCCGTCGCCGATGTTAGAGTACACACCTCACGCTCGGGGATAATTTTTCCGCCGCGCGCGGCGAGTGACGAATGAATGTTCGAGGAACCCGCCAGAGGTTTGAGCCCCTCGCGCTCCTTCGCCAAGTAGATCGGAAGGGGCATATCTCTCAAGTGCGCAGTCCGCAAACGGTATTCTCCCGCCCGGTCCGCAGGCTGCGAGTAGTCGGGAACACTGCGGAAGGGGAGAGAGAAATCTCCCCGCTTATCCTGCGTCGGTGACGTGTGGGCGCCGCTGTATATGGCTCAGCTGCAGAGCACGATGAGCGGCTATCTGGAGGACCTGTCGGATAGCCAACGGGCAGCCCTCGACCGGGTACGTATGTACGCTGCTTTCTCATCCATATGGGAAGTGTCAGTTCGCTTCCGTTCGCTGGAGGCTCTCAACTTTATAATAACAAAGTTTTTGTTGTTGATTTTTTTTTACAGCTTTAGTCGATCATTGGGTAATTTGTTAAGTGGCGTGAAAAAAACGGAAGCGTCTTTGTTTGCCCCCCCCCCTTTTTTTTAACCCCGTTTAAGTTTCAGGAAGACTCATTACCCTTTCCTTTTTTGCGCGCGCGCCGTGGTTTAAATATTTTGAGACCGGAGCTCTTTCAGTCGGAGTCACATTGCCCATAACCATAGCTCGGCAAACCTCACTCATGAGGGCCCTCACTCACCCCTCACTCACCCTCATCTTGACAGGTGGGGTGAGTGTGAGTGAGTTTCCGAACCAGGAAAATTCATGAGTGTGTGGGTGAGTGAGGGCCATGAGGGATGTGAGAGCTGTGAGGACTGTGAGTGCGTGAGGGCCGTGAGGGCCGTGAGGGCGGTGAGTGCGAGAGGGGCGTGAGGGGTGTGAGGGTTATGAGTGCCTGAGGGGCATGAGGGGCGTGAGGGTGGTGAGTGGCGTGAGGGCCATGAGTGCGTGAGGGGTATGAGGGCCGTGAGAACGGTGAGTGCGTGAGGGGTGTGAGGGCCATGAGTGCGTGACGGGCGTGAGGGCGGTGAGTGGAATGAGTGCGTGAGGGGCGTGAGGGGTGTGAGGGCCGTGAGGGCAGTGAGTGCGTGAGGGGTGTGAGGGCCATGAGTGCATGAGGGGCGTGAGGGCGGTGAGTGCGTGAGGCCCCCTTCGACGGACCAACTTTCTCAGCAGTTTTGGTGTGGCTGGCGGGTTGTTCCCTAGCTTTCCCTAGATCAACACGAATTGCTGAGGTCGGGTTAGGCTCGAAACAAGCGAGCAACTCGGAGCAATTCGAAGACGTTTGAAGCGGCTGCATCCAATCAGGGACGCGATATTTTCATGTGATACCTCGTGCCAGTGATGATGACAACAAAAGACTTGGTTCTGGTTTGAAAGTGATCGTTTTGGAAATAAACTATTTCAGAAAGATGCATTAGAATTCTCAACGAGATTTAAATGCATAAAAACACGTTTATAGCGCGTAAGTATCTGTCTAAATAGTGCAAGAAAAATAAAATTTCATTATGATGATGGCAAATTGCAGCAGTCGGTTGTTGCGTGTGTACGCGGACAGCCCGTGTTGCTGGTGTTGCGACGTCAAGTTTCTGGGCGAAATCGCCCCATCGGAAGCGGGCCTCAGTGGCGTGAGGGCCATGAGTGCGTGAGAGCGCGTGAGGGCTGTGAGTGCGTGAGGGCCGTGAGGGCTGTGAGGGTGCATGAGGGCCAGGTGAGTGAGGGCGGTGAGTGGCGTGAGGGCCTTGAGTGCGTGAGGGGCGTGAGGTTCAGTGAGGGTGGGTGAAGGGCTGAAGGTGAATGTGGACTGTGAGGAGTGAGAGTGCAGTGAGGGCGTGAAGGTGAGTGCAGCTATGAGGGTGAGGGTGAGTGAGGGGCTTAGGTGAGTGTGGCAGTGAGGGTGAGGGTGAGTGAAAGCGACCTAAAATGCCGACCTCTGCCCATAACATCATGCAAAAGACACGCTGTGTTGGCTCCATAAATGATGAGAGGATTATCTGCGGGCGTGCCCCAAGCATACGCAGGCTTTCGAACACGTCTGCAAGACTGTTTATATTGCGTGACCAGCTGTGAGAGGAGGACCGTCGTACGGGAAAGAAACACGTCTCAGAGACTAGGGAGTTTTAAGTGAACCGTTTTGGCACACCCGATACGGTATACGATGGACCCTCCGGTACGAACTGCGCATATGCGAGTCTTCTGTGGTTAGCGCATGCGCACTTTGAACGGGATGGCCCATCGTACCGTATCGTATGTGCCAAGAACGGTTCCTTAAAAGCCTCTATTGTCTGCAGAAAGTATTTTGTACAATCTATTAGAGCAGTGTGAGCGCGCCTTTAGAGAATCGGCGAACCATCGCATCCAAAGCGGCTATACTCCGCGCAGAGTCGGGATTGCGAATTTATATTCAGTCTTTAATGTATAATTCGAGGCATACGAGCTAAGATCTAGAACAAAGGTAATCGAGACACTTTACTGGCGTGCCTCATACCGAAGCGATCTTGAAGGCGAGAACGTATACTTTCAACTCCTTAAACCTTAGAGTCGTATATCGCCTACTCGAGAAACGATATTTTTTCTTAAACTACACATGCCCCCGTCAGGCTTTATAGATGCGTTATTAAGGTTCCTTGAGACGGTAAAACCGCGGTTGGCAAGGTTCCATGGTCGTTCAAGCTAAGCGCTGCCAGAATGAACTTTGGTTAGACATACCACACGCGTCGATAATCTTTGCCAGTCGTGCATCGTAGACTTATAAGTTTTCTTGTTTCTTTTATATGTGCATGGTTGCATTTTTTTGTGTGTGTAAAGATTGCAGAGAAATTTTGCTTTTTTAGAGCTTGAAAAGCGACTGCAGTTCGTGATGACGAGAGAACGGCCTTTCCGACTATCGCCCCTTTGTTTTAACTACTCATCTAGGACGTGTGCCAAGTGCTTTTGACGCGTCCGCAAAGTATATAGTTCACGAGACGCGTCCGGAGAGTAGTTGACGGTGACATGTTTTTCAGCTGGATCGAGTTCTTTCGCATCGCGATCGACTCCGTTGGCCGCAGTATAGTCGGCGAGACACGGGATCCTCGTATGGTAGTCGATTGTCATACATATCGGCGTTCCCGTCGGCGATCAAAAAATTGCCCAGTAGATGCCTGTCGGGGCGACTCCGAACAGAAACAAACAGGAGCAAGCGCGTGCGTTTATGGGGCCCAAATGCGTCCCCGATCCTACTTGCTGAGCTCTGTCGCCGGCGCGGAGCCACTCACTGCGCTTCAGCGTGTCCCCGACACCAAAAACGACCCCGATAACTGAGCGTCCGCGTGTAAACAAATGGCAGACGCGGCCGGCGGTCGCCGTTTATCAACATCGCGGAACACGGAAATGGGGTTAGCATAGCAACGTCTATCGCAAAGCCTCTGAGGTCAGCCAGGCCCCCAAGGCCATGCCTTCGTGCCTGACCAATCCCCCCAAGAAGACAAGGCCGGTGACTTTCCTCCTCCCCCAAACGTCATTATTTAGTGGATCCACGCAGGGCCGCCTAACTTACGTCAGCGTCACCCGCGGCACGTCTTACAGCGTCTTGAAATGTGCGCGATGCTAGAGTTCGGTGACGCCAAGACAGAGCCGTAAATGTAGAGAGGGTTGTTTATTATTTGGTAAGAAAAGGGCGAAAATAAGGGCACGTCATTGCTTGAAATTGTTTCAATAACCTTGGGCGCGATGATTGACAGCTCTTGTGACCAACAACTCACCACAAATATTCCCCTAGTGAAAACAGTGAGCTTTACAAATACCTTCCAACACAATTTCTAGGTAAGGGTGCATTCAAGTATTTGATTTCAGCACGCAAGTGTTCAAATTTGCGACTCTTCGTAACTGAAAGAGCAACGCACGTGACGTTTTCGTCACGGCGACATTCAGAACGTACTCAATCTTTCTCTTGATTTGCCGCTGCCCGGTAAAAACTGCGGATTCGGTTCCGTGGTAGTTTTCACCCGAACCCCGAGCGCGCACCCCATATTCACGGTTTCGCCTCATGTTTTAGGAAGTTTTTCTCGTCATTGTCACCTCTCCTGGATCCAAAAACAAATGCATCCAGAAGCAAAAAAAAAATTATACCGCTACGCGAATTCTTTAAGGTCATCCCATTCTTACTTCGCAATTCATCACTAGGGAACATGCAGCGCTGGCGGCTCTACCACTTTCGTCGCTCCAGCTTGGCTCGTGCCGGCTTTTCTCATTGATCAGATTCTCCATACACGGTTCTGCACCAAGACGGACACGTCTGTCGTCTTGCGGCGACTCTCATCAATCTTCAGCATGTTTGCCACCTGGGTCGACTTGGGGATCCATTAACAAGTACGTCATGCGCATGGCCTTGTATTCTATGTGGTACTGGCCTGGCAGCTCATCTTATCTCACTCCATTCACATGAAGTGGGATCGGACAAATACGGAAAGTATACGTGATAAACGAATGTGCACCCTCAGAAAAAACGACTCGGCCTTCGCCCCTGCTGTCCCATCATTACGAGAAAATTGGTCGCTCTGCCTGCGTTCTTGCGTCCTTCTTGCACGCAACCGAGAAGTGAGCACTTTCCTGTTATCACGCGTTTCAAAGCACGTATCGAGCCTTGCAACAGAAGGTGCAAATGTGGGTATGTTGTAGCTCCTGTGTTTAGAAGGTCCTATCTCAATTTTGACTTTCAGTATGACGTCTGCGCTTTGTAATTCGCAACAATATTTATTTATTTTATCAGCTTTATTTGGCTCTCAACATGCCGTGCACAGAAAGGTGAAATGTTCTGTAATATGTGTGACGGCCTTCGTATACCATTAAAAAAACTGTCGGCACAGTTCGACATATTCGTCTAAAAAAATTAAACACGGCTTACAAGTCAAGCCGTGTTTCATTATACAATAAAAAAAAATTCAGTTCTAGCATGTTAAAGACCCGAAACTAAACAACAAAGAAGAAAACGAAAACGACAAAAGTCGATTTTCAAGATGTTGGAAGTTCGCCAGCTCGTCTGCATGTGCTTGAACCCAGGATTGTTGGGTTCTGCAGCGCGAACTTTCGCTCCACGTGCTCCGAGCTGGTGCGCGCTAATCCACTCGGCCACCGATTCTTTTTTCTTTATTGCCTGTTTAGCATCACAACACAAGACTGGGTTAAAACACGAAAGCCACACTTGGCCAACGCGACACGTTAAAATCTTTTCATTGACATTAACTCATCAAGTAGCGGCATCCAGTCAGGAGGCACAGGCAGTGTCCGGTATACCTCTCGCATGTAGGCTACACTTTCAATAAAATTCTCTCTGACTGAGCGCACGTTCACATCCGCATGGCGGACGGCCATTCTTGTCGTCCATATACTGTGTAGGCCCAGGACCATAAACATGTCATACGGGATACCGTCATCATTTTCAACAGACAAAAAGCGAATGCCGTGTGCAGTAATAGGGAGATCTTTCTTTAGGGTCCGTTGAAGGATGTCCCAGTAAAAAACGGCATCCCAACACTCGATAAAAACATGTTCAACTGTTTCAGGTTTCTTACAGAGCAGACAGTTGACTGTCCATGGCACGTATATACCTTTCTCCTCTAGCCACGCTTTAACAGGCAGAACGCCACAATGCAATGTAAAGAAAAATGATTTTACTGTAGGCTTTATTGGCATTCTTTTAACCCGTTTAAGAACGTCCAGTCCTGGGCCATCAGAGTATACAGACCTGTACATAGGGATTGGTAATAACACATCAACTAAATCTTTATACAGCCTTTTGCGTGAAACAACACTGAGATATTCCAAAGAAAAACGCACCTTCAGCAACTGAAAAGAAAGTACTACTTCCCGCATGTAACCTTGAACAGTCCGACATATTTCGTCACTTGAAGACACGATAAACTCAGGCAGAACATTTTTCAATCGCACCTGCAGCACTGTACGTAAAAATACATTACTTTGATCACGAAGGAAAATGAAACGAGAAACAATTTGCCGGATAAACAAGTGAGACAAACCGAGTCCCCCACTCTGGACTGGTCGGAACAAATTAGTACGGCTAGAACGCTCCCAGCTTGAGCTCCAAATAAAAACCGCGAACACGCGGTGCATCTTCTGAACATTTATGCGCGACATGGACAATGCCTGCAGAACGTACCAGACTTTTGCTATCAAAAAAGATTACAAACAGTGGCCCGCGCGAACATGGACAAACCACGACCTTTCCACCCTTCTGCCTTCGATCTAGCGTTTTCCGTTTCTTCACTCCAATACTGCGTGGTATCTCGGTAGTGCTGAAGCGGTACACCGAGATACTTCGCAGGCAGCGCTGTCCATTGAACGTTCATAAAAACGTCAGGCGTGGTAGCCCAGCTACCATGCCAAAAACCTGCGCATTTTCCCCAGTTGATCACACTACCCGATTTCTTGCAAAAAGATGAAGCATCATTTACTACCTCACGCACGCTCTCCTGGTCTCCACAAAAACAGCCACATCATCCGCATACGCAAGAACCTTAACCTCACAAGACTGAAGCTTGAAACCGCGGATGTTTTCATTTTGAATTAATTTTAAACAAAAGGGTTCTAAGTAGATGGCGAAAAGCAAAGGTGACAATGGACAGCCTTGCCTTACAGAAGATCGCACTCTGACAATCTCGCTAACGCGCTTATTCACAATAATGCGTGTCGTACAGTCGTCATAAGCCATTTTTAGACCGTTCAGAATGACTGAGCCAACATTTACATATTCCAAGATGCTGAAAAGAGCCTGATGTGACACACGGTCAAATGCCTTTTCAAGGTCAAGCTGCAACATGGCGACTCGACCATCAAAGGCGTCACAACATTCGAGAATGCTTCTGGCGACATGAATATTAGTACAAATGGTGCGACCTTTAATGCCACAGGTTTGATGCGACCCAACTATACACCTAATGACGCTTTGAAGCCGTCGGGCCATTACCTTCATATAAATTTTGTAGTCCACGTTTGTTAGGCTTATTGGCCTGTAAGAAGAGACTGATAAGCATTTGACTGGATCATCATACTTGGGTATAAGGACAATATGGCTCTTCACAAACGACGGCGGCAGCCTATGTTTTTCGTACGCTTCAACCAGCACTTCATACAGAGCGGTAGCTGTCTCCGTTTTGAACATTTTATAAAAGTCAGCACCTAGACCATCAGGCCCCGGTGTTTTTCCCGGGCTTAACTCATCGATAGCCTTTTCGAGTTCGCCGACGCATATCGGCGCTTCTAAACTTTCACGCGTGTCATCCTCAAGCTTAGGCATCAGGGACAAAAATTCATTATAAAAACCATCCTCCGTTGGAGCACTCCGCCCTAAAAGATCCCGATAGTATTCGACGAACGCCTGCTCAATGATTTTCTTATCACGAGTGACGGTGCTTCTGTAGAGGATTTCTTTTATTTCATTTTGACGCGCGTACCTTTTTTCATCACCCAGAGCTCGTTTCGTAGGTGTTTCGCCTAGCCAAAGCTTTTCGGCTCGCGCACGAACGACAGCCCCCTATATCTCTCTGCATCGATTGCTTCTATTTGGTTCTTAACATTTCTTATCTCCTGCGCAAACTCACCCGGCTTCGCGCTTTCTTCGATTAGAAGCATGTGCAAGTTGTGACGCAGTTCTTTCTCTTTTATTCTCTTTTGGTAACTAAGAATGCTACTTCTTTCAATGGCATCAAGTTTAACCTCTTCTTTAAAAAGCTCCCACTTTGCGCACCATGCCATCCCTTCATTCTGAAACAATTTTTTAAAAGATTCACGAACTTTCTCGGTAAACACCTCATCTTTAACAAGAGTATTATTAAGTTTCCACAGCGCCCAATCCCACCGCGGAGTTTTCAGCCTGTTTCCTATGCTGAACATAACCAAAGTATGATCACTGAACGATACAGGCTGGACAACATAATTGTCACATGACGGCACTAAGTCGAGCGAAATGTAAGCCCTGTCAAGACGCGCATGGCTTTGACCTTGGAAATGCGTGAACTGAACCTTGCCCGGAGATGTACAACAAGCCACATCTTCCAAGCCGTTTTCTGCGACAACAGAATTTAGATAAGAAGCACTTGCATCACGAAGGTTCATCGAATTCGCGCGATCCTCTGGCGTGCATACACAATTAAAATCACCAATGAAAATAATAGCCCTTTCGCATTTAAGGTACCCACTCAGACTTTCAAAAAACTCTTTACGCTCGCGCTCGCGATTCGGTGCGTAGGTACAAATAACGCGCCAGTTCACATTTGAAAAAGAAAAATCACACAACACAAAGCGACCGCCGTCGTGCGCAACTACAGCCTGCTCAACGATACCTAGTGAGCGGCGAATAAATAGACAACAACCTCCCGACAATCCGTCCGCATGTGATATATAAACATTGAACAGCGTTCTAAAGGGCTGCACCATGAGGTCCGCTTTTTCCTGACCTTGAACTTTAGTTTCCTGCACACCAATAATGTCGAGTTCATGTTCTGCAAAAGCCTATTTAGCTGATACTGTCTGCGCCTCGCTGCCAGCCCTCGGACATTAATAGTGGCGACACGGAAGGCTGATTCGATTCTTATTGCGGTTTGGAAAAGAAAATAAGGAAAGGCCCTATGGTGCCTCCCTTCGCGAGGCAGAGTTCACGGTAGCTCGCCGGGACAGTACCTTGGACAGCCTCAGTCACGGAGGCGGCTTGGCCGCCCTCTGTCGTCCGCGAGTCTGCTAGGCTTGACAGGCAGTCTCTTCCGAAGTGGCGCTGCCTTGGGAGGCGGCTCCTCCTGGCTTGGCGTGTCAGAGTTCACGTCTGGTTCGTCCCGTGGTCGCTTCATGGCGGCGACGCTTGCCAAGGCGTCCAAGTCCATGGGGCCATCGCCGGCTAACTCGGCGTTGTCGATCTCGCTAGCTTTCACTTCCGCAGTCCTCGGCACACTTTTCTCAGCAGCGGGACCGCAAAGCTTCTCAGCAAGGTGCCCGTCGTCCCCTCCTCGAGCCGCGTCATTCTTGCTCGGCGTCTCGTCGATCCCTGTTCTAGACGCAATATCTTCCGGTGTAGTTGACTTGGGTGCCGAATCCGCAGCGGCTTCCTCAGAGTCGGCCTCATCCATGAGAAGCTCCGATTTCTCGTCGCTCCCCACGGGGGCCGTGGCCGCCGCATACGTCCGGACGCACTCGGTTCCCTCGTGGCCAACCTTCCGGCAAACGCTGCACTTAGGAGCGGGACACTCTTTCCGGATGTGGCCCGTTTTTTGACACCTCAGACAGAGAGGCGCCCTGCCAGGCACCACGACGAGGGCCACCTCACCTGCGACGCGCAGCTGGTGCGGAATGGTATCCGGGGTGACTCCCCTCTTCAGCCTCAGGACCGCCGTTCGCGTCATGGTGCTCACGCTGGCGCAACCATCGACGCGCCACTTTTCTCGAGTCACTTCGATGACAGTCCCATATGGCGCCAGGGCCACTTTCACCTCGTCGTCAGCGACGTTAAGAGCAGCCAGTGGAGCTTGACCCTTACGTCTTGATTGTTGGGGTCGACCACGATGCACCTCCGCCCCTTGACGACAAGCTCGGGCGTCGCGAGCATTTTCCTCTTTGCCTCAGCGTTTCTGAAGGTCACCGCCCATACATGATTCATTTGATACGCCCCTAGGGCGATAACTTCGGGGAGCATGAAATGCCGACGCAATTCATCACGAAAATCTTCGACCCGATACGGCCGCCCCTTTATATCCGCATGCAGAAAAACAGTATTAAGAACTACTGACCCTGTAGGCAATTGTGGCAGCATGACGACGTAATCCTGTGACTCTTCCTCGATCCTGTTCCCACGGCCCTTCTGGGCCGCTAAAGCCGCTCCTGCGGAGCCAGACATTCTGCGTCCGCTCACCACGGTGACCGGAGTAGAATCCTCGGCCACCGATTCCCCAACGACCGGGCACTCTATGGCTACGTCGTCGAACTGCCAGGCTTTGTGAGTATAGGAGGAAGCTATGGCTCTGTCTAGAAAATGGGTGAACTGCACGCACTTCGTGCACGCACTTTCCGCAATGTGTCACGTCCTTCAAGTAATACCGTTCATTCCAGATATCGCCACATCGCCACTGCTGTTTCTTCTGCGACTATCAGGGGTCCTGTCTTCTGGAGCACATATACTGTTAAAACTCCCCACCACCCCAAGCAGTCGTTCGCACTTTAAATATCCCGCTATACTTTCAAAATATCGGCATCGCTCCGTTTCTACAGTCGGTGCGTAATTACAGATTCCACGGATTTTTTGATATGAGAAGCAACTATCACGATACATGACTCTCCCATCTTCACGCAATGCAACATTCTCGAACAGTAATACCTACATATTTAAAAATACTGTATACACCTTCCGGCTCCCAACCGCATGTCTTACGCATACGTCGTATCGCGACTCATCGCCAACCTGCAAGGCTATTTGGTTTGACGCTATCTAGCGACTGAAGCAAAAATGCTGGGTAGGCCAATGAAGCCGTGATAGCATAACATGCCATACGGCGGAAGCTACGGCCCCTGATCAGACCATTCGGAACGTAGGTACTGCGTGTCACCGGAGTGCACTTTTACTGCGAAGGCGGCTATTCGCTGCGTCATGAATTAATATTTGTCCGTTGCGCTCGTATACGTAGCGCATATTGAAGCCGGTCGGCACGCAATGGGGGCTTATTGTTCACCCTTTGCCAAGTTACAACGAGACAGGGTATAACCGTGGGCTTTCACTCTTCTGGTGCCGCCTGACAGTTGCCGGCTGGCTATATTGGCGCGCCATCCGCTCGGTCTGCTCCTCGCTCTCAATATTGGTTTCTTGGACCGCTATCCCGTCGAAGTCGTTTTCCAAGAAGAACCGTGGAGCTGGCACTGCCTTCGCCTTGCAGACAGCCCTGTTTCGTTCAGGGTACCTATATGCAGTGCAACCTCGAACTGTTTCATGGTCTCAAAAAATTTGAGACTAATGACCTTGCGCCAACAATAAGACACTCGCCACTCAGGGAGGTAACGGGGGAACCATCTCACTGTGACAGCCGGTCTTCACGAGACCTGGAAGGCGAGCCGCTGCTTTTCGTATATCGTCTTTTTCTTTCTTTTTTTTTTCCGGCGAGCTTCCATTGATATGTTAGGCGTCGCAGGGCCAGATCGATGGCGGCAGCACCGCTTGCGTCCGTGTCCTCGAGTCGCCGCTTCGGAGTCATCGCGTCCGAGGTAATTTCCTCACTTGGGCTGTTCTTGGGGACCACTTTCTTTTCCTTGCACGTAGATGTCCTCTCCGCTTCCTCCACTGCAACTGCTTCCGAATCTGTTGGGTGGTCGAAATCCACCGTGGTGTCCTGGAACTTCGCGGTCAGCGTCTCGGTGGGCGCTGTGACCACAGAAGACTCTTTTTGTAGCGTGAGCCACACTGGCCGAGGTTGAGCAGTTTCGCGTGGCTCCCAAAGAGCCAGTGCTGCGCATGCGCGAGGAGCAGTGACGTCACACGGCGCACAGCTGGCGCGCCGGAACCGCAACCGCCGCGCGCGCCTCGCCGATTTGCGCATTCCAGAGGAGTGACGTCATAGCCGTGGCAGACGCACTGACGCCGCCGCGTGCACAGCTGTGCGCCTCCGTTGTGCAGTAGCTAAGTCTGACGCTGCACCGGAGCCGCTTGATAGCACCTCTCATTTTGTGCGCATAAGCTCACGCTACATATATCCTGGCATAGCCGAGCTAAGCCACCGCAATTTTATTTCGCCAGGTTTCTTTTCGCATTCCTTGCTAGCGGTCGCTGTTGCCGTCAAAGTCACCGACGCCTCAGACGCTTGTGTTGAGGGCGTTACCACCTGGTCCGCTTCTTTTCGTGTTTTCCTTGACTTGGTGTCCCCCTGTGACGTGAGCGTAGTATCAAACGCAGTCTTGGCGTTCGTGACCATAGCCACGGCACTCACTACAGCGTGACGCCCTGCAATCATGGCAAACGCGTCCAGACCGTTTGTACTGCAGGCACAGTGGTGCATGTCCCGGAACAACCACAAATACAGGGCCTCCAGTGAACCGAAACTGGTGAGGCAGGCTTTCCAGCGTCATGCCTGACTTCAGTGACCGGCTTGCACCCAGATCGCCGACTCGGCGCCGTCAAACCCGTCATGTGCCATTTTCCGCGACTTATCTCTTTAACCGCGCCGAACTCCTCCGTGACCTTTTTAGGGTGTCATTGGGCATGTCGAAGAGTGCCCAGTGAAGCTTGAGTCGGGCCTCTCGCCGATCAACGTCCATCGGCACACACCAACCACCTTTCACCTTGAACTTGTCAGACATCATCTTTTTCTCCTTGGCAGCAACCGACCTAAGGCGGACAATCCACAGGTGCCCCATCTAGAACACCCATATACCAGGTGCAACGTCGCTCAGGACGCCAAATTGTCGCAAAGGTTTCCTAAAATCGTCAATGCGGTATGGCCGCACTCCGATGTCAGTATCTCAGAAAGGCCGCACATTTTGAAGAGTCACTCGTCGGTAGCGTCGGCAGAATAAACTGACAATCAGCAGGAAGATCTAAAACCCTATCACCGCGGCCAAGCGCGGCTGCTTGCTCAGCTACAACAGAGCCCATTGATTCCGCGTTCGATTTCGAAGCACGCTTGAAAATTGAAAGGGGCGACGCAAACACGCTTGCGTGGCTTGGGCACGCGCGGGAGTTGATACGTTTAGGTATCGCTTTCCACTCTTAAACGCCGCGCTTAAGCGTCCTTCTGTATATTTTTTACGGCGTGTATATAATGGGTGTTTTTAGCGCCCCTAATTAGGCTGGAAGCTAACCTTTTTATTATCCTGGTTTTTCTTGGAATTCAATGTCGCGACTGAGCCTGCAGACTTTAAAAAAGCAGCATCATAAAAAAGAGTAGAGATATGTTTACCAGAAGAAATAATCAGAGCCTATGAGATAGCCAAGCCAAGAAGAGCACATGTGTCAGCATGCCATCCGCCACCCTCTAAAATACCCGGAATTGCAGTATTTGACTTAGTCATGTCAAAATATAGCAAAGCTCTTGTAACGCAGTCTTCATCTGGTTTCAAAGATGCCGGCGATTGTTCACGATTTTGTTTTTCGTATTTAATGTTTGTTTTGGCGATGAGCTTTTGTATATATATCCTGGGTGAAACCAGAAATAAACGATCAGTTGATAGTCAGGACTGAGTCTCGTCTTGTTCTTCGTCCCCGTCCGGTTGCGCCGTTTGACATCAAGGAGACAAAATGCACGCGTGTTTTTCCATAGGAATGCACACGGCGCCGCAAAGGTGGACTGGGCTGTCCGCTTTAGTTTCAAACGGGAAGTTCCATAGACACTGGCGTCAGGTGAATCTCAGGCGTACATTCATAATAACTCTATGTTTGTGGGTACCACGAGATTTCGGACTAAATAAATAAACGACTCGTCTTGTCCTTGCGCGCCGAAGACGCCGGTCTTCGGCACTTTCAGTCTAAGCTTATATTAACGCAATGTTTGGAAACACCGACGAACACGCGCCGCATATGCCAGCGGCGTTTTCCCTGCTTGGCCGGGTCCCCGAGCGAATCGAACAAAACAAGCCGCCGCTTGAGTCAACGGACTTGAACGCCGGTAGCAGCGGCCTCACTCGTCGCGTGAGATGCATTCTTAAACCTGCCTTGCTAGCCCCGTTCAAGGACTTAACATTTGCATAAACGCGTACGGTGTCTTGGGAACCAAAACAATTTCTTTGTTTTTACAGCGCTAACTGTTAGCGCCCTTTCCGTCAAGATCCGACGACGTCCGTACTCAAAAAGCGAACGTGATGGCGGGAAGAGACTTTGCTCTGTGCTTCCGCGACAAATTAATCGCCCGTCCCTTTCATATTTCTGCTTGTCATGATCATCAGCACAAAGTTGAGGTACCTATCGCCATCACATCTAGCATTCCAATCTTCATTCTTTAATCGCACATCTCTCGACTGCATCCATCACTGAAACTGTACTTTATAGGTCAGCTCTAACCAATCATCTTTGTTGTTGAGTATGCATAACTATACATTGCATTCTTTTGATGCCAACTTTGCACTCCCCTCTTTAATGCCTTCAGACCTGAGGGTAAAGCAAAAGCTAAATAGCGTCGCCGCGCCCCATCACCGTCGCCACTCGCACAAGCACGTCATTAGTGGCAAGACGCGCCAAAGCTCCTCTCTCCCGGACCTCTCCCTCTAGCCACTGCCGTTTCAGAGTTCAGGAAGGTTCTCTGTCGCGTCTACTGTTTAAATATGGGCGAGTCGGTTATGCATAGGGCTCCGTGTCTTCGGTGAATACCGATAAACCCGAAACATTAACCCACGAGCCGGTTTTATATAACTCGGGGAAAATCGAAGAACTCTGAATCGGAGAATTTCCTTCACTGACAAATACGGAAAGCTTCCCGGGAAAAGACTCTAATTACAATATATGCTTTGTTTACCTCGAACACGGCTACACTGAACTGTCCGCGAGGCGACTCCCTTCTGGAACCTGACCCCTCATCTTGTTTCCCTTGTTTTAGCGGTACCGGGACGTTCCAAGTATTCTGGGCACGAGCGCATGTTCTCTAGAGTTTGGGGAATTCCAGGCCGTGTCCCATTTCGTAGAGCATAACGCCCGATAAACAACGATTTCTCGTCCGACATCGGAAACTGACACCGAAAAACGCCGAATATGCCGGAATAAAATAAACCATGAAAACACACCCCGGTTTTGAAGAGAAAAAGAATCCCCGTAAAAGCATGAACCCTGGCATATGCATGGGTCGGCGAATATTCTGGTAAATAACCGATAAACCTCGAAACCTAACCCAGCAGCCGGTTTTATCGAAATTGAGGAGAACCGCCAAACATCTCGAATTTAACTATCTTTGAATAAAATTATCCAAAGCTTCATGAGATGAAACTCTTCACTCTGCAACCTTATTTCGTGTTACCCTCAAACTGCTCCCCCCCCTTCCCCCAAGGCTGATCTTTTATGCGAGGACTACTACTTCTTTTACGGATCAACACATCTTATTTTGTTTCCTTTTCCGCTCGGTACGAGGACGCTTTTCATATGTATTCGGATCACGCGCATGTTTTCACCTGAGCTTGGGAAATTTCATGCCTGTGCTCCATTATCTTCGACATAAGCCCCGATAAGGCCTATTCTTTTTGTACGACCCTAAAAATCCAAACCGAAAAACTCCAAATATTTGGGGGAAAAATAATCCGGAAAGAACACCGCTGAATCTGACGAAAGCTAAACACCGAAAACACGTAACCTATATAGCTTATGTATTAAGAAACTAAACTGAGCGCTAAGAGGGACGAAGGACGAGAGATTACTCAAACAAAGCGCGGATATTTGCAGAACGCTCGCTCAGTTCTTCACCATTTATGACCCGATCACGCAAGATGCGTTCTCAGTCCGAGAAGCGGGAATCGCAAGCGCGCCGCGCTGAGCAGACAGAGTGGACGGAGGGCCGCGGCGGCACGAGAAGCAGCATGTGAGAGCCTCACCTATCCTACAGCGCGTTTCTTAAAGCACGTCTCCTAAAGCACGTTTCTGGGAGCACATCTCTTAAAGCATGTCTCCTAAAGACCACCTTCTAAAGCACATTCTTAAAGCACGTTTCCTAAAGCCTGTCTTTTAAACTACGTCTTCCAAAAGCACTTCTCCTAACGCATGTCTTAAAGCATGTTTCTTAAAGCACGTTTAAAAGCACGTATTCTAAAGCACTCGTATCACTAAAGCACGTTCCTTTAAGCACGTCTCCTAAAGCACGTCTCCTAAAGCATGTCTACTAGAGCACATCATCCTAAAGCACGTCTCTTAGAGCACGCCTCTTGAAGCGCATCTCTTAAGACAGTCTCCTAAAGCACGTTTTATAAAAAAAAACGTTTCTTAAAGCATGTCGCCTAAAGCACGTCTCCTAAAGCGCGTTTCTTAAGAACGTCTCTTAAAACACGTCTACCCAAGCATGTTTCTTAAAGCACGCAGCTTAAAGCATGTTTCTTCAAGCGCGTCTCGTAAAGCACGTCTCCTAAAGCACGTTTCTTTTAAGTACGTGTCCTAAAGCACGTATCCTAAGCACGTCTCCTTAAGCACGTGTCTTAAAGCACGTTCCTTAAATCTCGTTTCTTAAAGCTCGTCTCTTAAAGCACGTGTCCTAGAGCACGTATCCGAAAGCACGTTTCTTAAAGCACGTCTGTTAAAGCATGATCTCCTAAAGCACGTCTCCAAAGACGCTTCTTAAAGTATGTCTCGTCTCCTAAAGCTAAGCGTTCTGCCTAGAAGCATCAACCTCTTCTAACAGCACGTCTCTTATAGCATGTCTTCAAAGGCATGTCTCCTAAAGCACGTGTCTTAAAGCACGTCTCTTAAACACGTCTCCTAAAGCACTTCTTCTAAAGCACGTCTCCTACAACTATTCTACTAAAGACAAAACTCCCTAAGCAACATATCCTAAAGCACATCGACTAAACGAAAATCTGGTACAGTGCATCTTTCAAAAACGATAACAGTTGTCCTTGTCAATCGCAGCTCACTCTGCCAGGTCGATCGCAAATGTTCCCTTGCACGAACGTGGGCAACACCCCTGATAGCGAGGGTCGTATATAGTGCTCGATTTTTAGCGTCACCTACAAGAGGCCAACGAGTGCTGCTTCAGCGTTCGATTGGAACTCGAGTTCAGTCAGTAAACACACGAGTTCCAGCCGAACACCGACGCTGCGACCGTGGCCAATCTCTTACCGGGTTTGCCTCTTGTAAGTGACGCCGAAAATGCAGCCCTATAGGACTTCCTATCTAGGAAGTGTTGACCCGGGCCGAGATACGCCTTTATGCTGGTGGCGCGTGAAACGTTCTCGGCAGTCGTCAGCAACCAAAGAAGGCTGACCAGCGGTGTCAACGGCGTTTATCAGCCATGTGATATTTCTCGTCCAGAGATAGTTTGTCGTCCGCCTTTCTAAGTATAGAGCCCTAAGCGCGCGCCGTATTTGCGGGTAGTTCAACAACATCGTTGAAAAATATTTAATAACGTCTTGCAGAAAAAGGGTATGAATTGCGAACCACTTCAGCACCGGAATATCTCTTCTAATCTACCTCAGTTTGAACAATGTCCTAGGTTTGCAGAAATGTTTTAGATTGGCAGACAATCTAAATTTAGCTGAATTCTCACTTTACTAAACGAGCTTACTTGGGTTTAAAAGTACCAGCTTTGCCCGAACGTTTAGCTTATCAATTTAACGTTTTATCCACGTTAAACTATTAGACAAAACTGAGGCTGCAGTCGAACTGAAATTTGTCCTAACTGAAATGACGTCACCTCCAGTGAGATGTATCGACGAACGTTGGCTAGCTGCCAGAGTCGCTTAATTGGTCCATGCACCCACAGACCTCCAGTGATTAAGTTTTGATGCTTATTTCCCATTCACAAATTGGATATTTACATGTATGTGACTGAAAACGCCTGTTTCTATTTTATTTTGCGTCTCCGCTATAGCACGCTCTACGTCACGAAGTGTGGTGCGCTTTGCGTCGCACGCAAGGATCATCGAGCGGGTCGAGAGAGAACATTTTGGCAACTGACGGGCAGAGCTGGCCGGCTCCTTTTCCAACAACCCCGTTTGTAAATAGTGTGCATAAAGATCTGGTTTGACATTCAACAGGCCTCTACATAACTTGTCACCAGGACGACTGCAGCCTTGAAAACAGAGCCAGGAAAAAGCACCCCACTCTTGTTAACGCTTCTCGCGTATTTATCCGAGATAGACGCACCTCAGAAGCCCCTACAGAAATTATACGACGGACCATTCCTTGTCGTCGATAGATCACCCAAATTTTACACTGTGCTACTCTAGGGAGACGTGAGACTGTTTTGGTCGACAGACTCCAACCAGCTGTTTAGAGCACAGATTCTTAGGCGTCCGTCTCCGTTTTTCGCGGCGTCGCCGTCGGCGTCGGCCTCGGCGTAACCGCCCCGCTAAATTTAGCAGGAAATGGAATTGGTTTTGAGGTCACCTGACGACAATTTTCCCGCTACATCTGGCGGATAAACTGAATTTGTTCATGGGACGACGAAGTCATGTGACATCTATTTCCCCGCTAAATTTAGCAGGAAAACTGAATTGGTGTTGAAGTCACGTGACGTCAATTTCCTCGCTAAGGTTAGCGGTGAAACTTAAACCGCTGCCAGAACCACGTTCTGGCAGCGGGGAAGCTAGGCAGCTCGTTGCCTACATCCGTCCAGTGATTCAGGACAGAAGTAGATGGCACGGTCATCGAATCTGATCCAAATTCACGCCAAGAAACGGGCGCCTTTTGCCGCGTCGGTGCTTTTGCTAGGATCATCTGGTCGATCACGACTTACTGTAATCCTGACCTGCCCACAAAAGAATGGGCAAGCGCGCATCTTGTAGTACATGGTCGCGGCCGCGCCGTTTCGTCAAGCTGACTCCGCGCCGCTGCATAAAGGCTTTTTTTTCCCATGGTATTCGCATATCAATCGAACGCGCGCAAGGCACAACGGCCTTATCTAATTCTTATCTCTTCGCGGGCCTCGCGGGATCGAGTCGTCAGTCGGTGGTCGCTTGACAGATTCGTCACTAGAGGCGCCACGGAGAACGTTGACCCCTGAGCCGCCGATATAATTTCGCGTTGTCCCACTTGATGGCGCCATAACTGAACTGTTAAGGCCCCAGTGCTACCATTGCTACCACAGGCACTGGGCTTCCATCCATGAACAGATCACGGGAACACCACAGATAGATGGACTGTTGACGTCACAAAGCGACGACTAGAACAATTGGTGGAAAAGTAGAGAAAAGCGTGGAAAGTGAAAGCCACCTGGCTTGGATACGACATACGTGACCACCCGTTTCAAAGGCGATAGCCACAAGCATCATACATCATCATGATCATCAAGGCGTGCTAGAAACGATTGTAGTAATGGGCTTGTACGCGTCCGACGCAGTCGCGAATTGTTTATGAATGGTTTGCTTTCGCTCCATTATTTAACACAAATTCACCGAATGAACGACACTACAATCAAAGCACCCCTTAAGATAAATGGAAAGAAAAACAGCACATAAACTGAGTTTTATTTTACTCTACAGGGTGTCGTACAAAAAATCGCATGAACAAGCCAACGAACAGAGTGCCATGAAAGTTTTCACAAAGGGGCCTTCAGGTGTTACCTTTATCGTATTAAAATTTTGTGATTGTAGGTTGTTGGGAAAAGTCCTAGGAAAGAAAAGCCTGTTTTCCCCAATGCGCGGGAGAAAAACAACAACAAATAGTCAGGTAGACGCTGCTATTCGTCTATGGTACCACACACGCTCGGATCTTCTGAGTCTTGCTTTAGGGTGTTAATCTCCAAGAATATTTCAAGTTTTTGTATCATGTGGTGTCATATGGAAGTAGCAGCGTCAACCTGACGGTTTGCTTACATTGTCCTACCGCGTATAGGAAAAGAAAGAAGTTTTTATGTTGTCTTTTTTTTTTTTTTGCATTCTTCCAGACATTTGCACTCACCGATTTTGAGCATGATCAATGCACCACCAAAAACATCTTTGTGAAAAGTTCCATGGCACTCTCTTCACTTGCTTACTTATACGATTTTCTTCGCCCGAATTGTCTCGAGAACAACCTATGGATGAAAGATGAACACACAAAAAAACATACAGATCTCTAGTATTGCGTTGAACTCAAATTTTATGAAATCAGTGTTTTAGAGATTCTGCAATGAAAACAGATGTTCGCCTTTCGTCAACTGACGAAAGACAATAACACACTTTCAAGCGAGAGGTCCATGTCAGCCAGTGCTCGTAGTGCGCGCGCTTTCCCTGCCCAAAGACCTCGAACAGGTGATTTCTAAAAAAATTGTGAATGTCTTCGAAATTCGTCAGTCTGCGGTCTCTTAAGAAGGTCTGGTGGACTTAGCCTGATGAACTCAGCTGATGAAGGGGGTGCAATAAATTACTAATTACGCAAGGATCGTCGAACGGCGCAGAGAGATGAGCTCTGGCGTTCGTGGCGACCGACGAGAAGCCCTGGCCGGCTACTTTTTACAGCGGAGCTGTTAAGGGCTAGTTTCCCAGACCGTGTCCTCCGCAAAGGAAGGAAGACACCGAACTCTGGACACCTACCGCCATCTATGAGCGGCGGTGGCAAGCCTATCGTATCTGGTTGCCGCCGTCGCTTATAGATGGCGGCAGCCTTTCCACACTGGCTTGCCGACTTGCGGCCGGCCATTACTTTCCATTGTACGGCTCCGCTGGTCTTCCTTCTTCTCCAGAGTGGAAAGGCTGAAAGTTTTTCAACAACCTCCTTTGTAAATGGTGTATAAAAATCACTACTGCGTGGTGCACGTTAAATATCCCAAGCTAGCGGTTGTACTGCGCTGGCTAAATTGCTCATCTACAGCTGAGACACCGGACGCCCATTGGGGTTGGCTAACTTCCGGCTGTATAGACGCTTGCACACGCGCCAGATTGAGCCGCCATAGCTCGACCTTCTCCTGTTTTGCCCAAATGCCGAGCCACTAGCGGGCGTTTATGAGCCTCCACAGGCCTATTCTGGGAGGTGGACACAGTAGCACCTAAAGTCGCAATAACCTGTCCTGCTGTGGCAACGAAGACGTGACGCGAACGTAATAAGAGGAAACAAAAACTGAAGGTCGCTTACGAGCGCGCGCCCATGCACAGTTGCTGCAAAGTGTCTATAAAAATACGCACAACACAATTACAATTAGTGTACATAAAGATGTGGTTTGACATTCAACTGGCCTCTGCAATATAAAAGAAGATATTTAATCTGTCCGAGGACTGCACTGTCGTGTTAGTTTCCCAAAGGTTCGCCATTATAGTACTGCATCAGTCAGTGTCGGGGGTCAGTACGGTGGCTCTTATTGTGACATACAACGTCGAAGGCGGTCAGACACTAAACAAGCTTCGCAATTTTTATAGAGCGCTCTATGACGGCTGTTTGTTTCAGTCGTCGATGTCCGAACAATATTGCACTGTCGTAACTAAAAGTAATCAATTGAAAGTGGTGTGTAATTCATCCCAAGCAGAGAGACGAGGCATACCAAATAGGAAATTCCTGCCACTGACTTTCACTCGGTCACACTGACGGTGGATTTACAAACAATCCAAGACAGAGATTTGTTCCTAATTGTGTTCGACGAGAAACATTATGAAGTCACTAGCAAACGTTTGACGAGCAGGCAGAGCATGCCTAGTGTACATAAAAACTGTGTAGCGTTTAGACAATTTTTTACCATTCTTGCACACAATTTTACCATTCTGACACTATGCGTGGACCAGAAAGACGTCATGCCAACGTGCATCGTTAATATCTCTTACTATGGCGTTGGAGGTGTATCTCGAAACGTCCCATTCTTGCTTGTCTTTGTCCAGTTCCGGACAGCCATAGCGGATGTTCATGGCGAGCGTACGGACCGTTTCCTGCTGCGATGGCTGCGAGGTGAGTACTGCACGCCGAAGAGGCCAACGTTCGTAGATCTATTAGTTAACAAGCTCCATGAAAGAGCGCCGTTCTAAAACTGTTCTTTTTTGTTCCCTGCACCCAAGCAGGTACGGACTAATAAAGTTCCTAGCGCGACCAGCGGCAACGCTTCCACGGGCCACGGAGAAGGGCCGTTCTTGAACGACGCACTTTTTGCGCAAACTTTTTCTTTACCATGGAAACCACAACAGAATCACACTTCACTACAGGCATGTGTGCATCCAACATTCCACCGATTCCTCCGCGTCTGTCCACAGGGCGGGCTGATAGCGCAGTGAACGCCACCGAGCGGACACGCCACGAAAAGGCGCCAAGCATAATAGGAAGCTTGTCAACTGACGAAAATAATCCCTGGAGAAGGGGAACAAGAGGGACAAAGGACAAACACAAATCTCCAAACACAGCTAGGTGACTGGTGCGCGACCGAAAAAATCCGCCTGGTCCGGGATTTTTTCGGTCGCGCACCAGTCACCTAGCTGTGTTTGGAGATTTGTGTTTGTCCTTTGTCCCCCTTGTTCCCCTTCTCCAGGAATTATTTTCGCCATTCTTGTCCAGCTCGCTTACACCTTTGCATTTAATTGCATTATAATTGTCAACTGACTTTGATCTAAATTCCTGTCACTAGTCGTGTGCAGTGCAGGCGAAGGCAACGTCAGGCGAAGAGAGAAAGGGGGAGCACTAGAAAGGTGGGACGGGAGAGGAGGGTGGAGGGAGGCGGGGAGGGCACTAGGAAAGTTATAGGGGAGAGGAGGTTTCTCTCCTCCTCCTCAGATTTCCTAATGCTTACCCTTTCTCTCCTCGCCTGGAGTTGCCTTCGCCTGTACTGCAAGCAACTAGTGACACGGAGTATAGTAACGTTGGAAGCGACTGAACTGTGACGTTTTAAACAATGGAGATCCGAAAGTAATCAGGCAGGAATATCTTGTTCTTTATTCATTCATTATATTTTTAGCGCTTGAGCATTACACAGGGGGTGGCCGTTCGTCGTACAATTTGATTTATCTAACAATTACCGACTACAGAACAAAAGATGTATTCAATAATACATCGAGCTACGAAGTGCACGCGAAACACGCCTTTAGTAGCTTGCCAGGTACAGCAATACGAAATTGCGAAAATGCAAACATCAGATTTATCAATGGAATCATTGGAAAACTAAAATATTGCTTACTGAAGCTAGACTATGGCAGTCTAGAGCGTGAGCTGATGCGCATGGATATGAGAGCGCGAAATTAAAAAAGCTACGCGGCAACCAGACTATGGCTAGTGCACAACGGAAAGAAATTTCACGGAGCTGGGTACAAAATGTCTACATTAAAATGCATCGTTCGTCTTAAAACTGTGAAACTTATTGTTGCTTCTCTGTAATGTTCGTAGTATCATTGCACTTTCGATTAGTCTCAGCTGAAGGCACACAAGTGAAACTGTTTGCTTCTCAACCTGTCGGAGTCTATCGCCTGAGGATACCTCCTGGGTATTCCTTTGTCAAAAGTCTCGCTTGACTCGTGAAGCTGGCAAAGCCCAGACAGTCGCTCCATTAGTGACGCTTGATAGGAAAGTTTCATCCTCCGGTCAGCATGGAAGTTGCCATATTGGAATCACGTGACGATGGCGTAATAAGGTTGCTCAACTTAGTAGCATCCGCTCTACCCTCCGCACCTTTGCGGATGCATAGCATTCGTGTCTTTGGTCTCGTTTCGCCGCGTTTCTTTGCCTTACTCCGTAAAATGTCGTTCGATACTTACATTTGCTACTTCGATTTGCATTGTATTATTATGTGCAAAACGTGTGCAGTTAGTTTTGTAACGCGCGTTTTGACTATTTCCACCGTTGGCGTACTGGATACGTGGGAGGAGGCTATACGGAGCGCAAGTTTGTCTGCTTCTTGCAGAGGTGTGCGATGATGTCAGATCACCGAGTCCTTATTGGCTGATTGAAAAATATAGTGGGTTGTCCTCAAGGCATCTAGCATTGAGGTCTACCCACTATCCTTTCAATCAAAACCAATCAGAGTTCGGCGTCATTCGGACGCCGTCGCTTCTGCGTAAGAAACAGACTACTTGCTCTACAAATATGAGGCAGAATCAACGTTAGCACTGACACACATGGAGTATATAAATGGCTAAGAGAGCGCGAGGATGCCAAGGCCAAATACTAAAGACAACTCATGTTTGCTTACTACTAACGGTGGAACATTCGAAATAAGATGCGCAGGATATATTTATGATCAAGCATTTAGGATCCTTTGGAAGGGGACAAAAATAGTCAGTGATACTTCCAGGAAACACGCTATGTACGTTTCCTGAAAGCATCGTCCTTTGTATTCATTACAGATTGAAAGCAGCTGCTTTTTATAAATGAGGGAACTCATGTATAAGATAGATAACGAAGGTTTGACCTGCATTTTTATCGCATACTAGGGATAATGATATACGTTAACATGAGGCGACTCGTTGATTCATAATATCGCACGTACATGTCTTCGACGTTCTTAATCGGTTCTTGCGATATAAACATTAACTTGATTGGTTCATGTATGAATGTCAATAAACTGTACACCTTGCTCGGTTCCATGTCTCTTGTCTTTGAAGTGCAATAATGATTTCCTAGTTCATTTCGATTAATTTATTTCAACATAAAGGTTGTGGCTTCACGCATAAGAACCTGTCATAGGAAGCTTGAGAGTGCCTAAGGTCCGCAATAAGTGACGCCGAAAAGAAGCCGTCTGCATGAAAATCACCCAAGCGCAACGTTGTCGATGGCGAATAGTAAAATTACTTCAAGTGGCTGCCGACACCGAAATCTACAAAGCGCGTCTGTTCGAACAAATAAAGACATGTCTACACAGCGTCCCTGAAGTGCTGCCTGGCGTTCGACTCCGGCCAAACTTGACGAAGACTAATGTCACATGACATTTAACGGGTCCTGTCGGTAATCTCATATATTGAGTGCGCTGTAAACAAATGTCCATATAACAAAAAGCTTGTTTCCTAAGGTCAAGTATTGGAAAATGCTGTTAACGATACTTTAGCAAGATTATAATGCAATTAAATGCAAAGGTGCAAGCGAGCTGGACAAGAATGACGAAAATAATCTCTGGAGAAGTGGAACAGGAGAGACAAAGGACAAACACAAATCTCTGAACACAGCTAGGTGACTGGTGCGCGACCGAAAAAATCCGCCTGGTCCGGGTATCGAACCCAGGACCTCTGCTATTTCCAGTGGAGTGCTCTACCACTGAGCTAACCAGGGGTTAGACGTCAGTAGAGCAAACAGGTTTTATCAGCTGCTACCAGTCTAACACCAACAAGGGTGAAAGGCTTCCATTTTAAGGTTATGATTATATTGCAATCAAATGCAAAGGTGCACGCGAGCTGAACAAGAATGACGAAAATAATCCCTGAAGAATTAATTATTTTCATCTAGCTGCGTTTGGAGATTTGTGTTTGTCCTTTGTCCCTCCTGTTCCCCTTCTCCAAGGATTATTTTCGTCATTCTTGTTCAGCTCGCTTGCACCTTTGCATTTGATTGCATTATAATCCTTACATTAAAATAGAAGCCTTTCACCCTTGTTGGTGTTAGACTGGTGGCAGCTGACAAAACATGTTTGCTCTACTGACGTGTAACCCTATGGTTAGCTCTGTTGGTAGAGCGCTCCACTGGAAATGGAGCAGGTCCCGGGTTTGATACCTGGACCAGGCGGATTTTTTCCGTCGCGCACCAGTCACCTAGCTGTGTTTGGAGATTTATGTTGGTCCTTTGTCCCTCCTGTTCCCCTTCTCCAGGGATTATTTTCGTCACACTTTAGCAGGGCCGGCAGTTAACGAAATTCTCTACTCGGCCTATTTTGGACTATGGTAATATTTTTCGAGGACTTCATTTACATAATGAAAACAGCCCGATACGATATAACTTATTTTTATATATTTTTGGCGTCATTATAGAATATTTTTTTTATTCTGCCAAGTTCACAATAAGTTGGTGTTTATAAAAACCGAACAGTGAACGGTAATCTTACGAATTCATCTGTTCTTCGCGATCCATCACATTGTTACTCAGGTTGTCGACTTGCTTCTTTACTATGCATTCATCCATTAACAATTTTGTTTGGTTATTTTCCTAGAAGCGTCTGTCATTGGGCAGGGCCGTAGATAATGGTAATCTTTCCTGCGTATCAATTCAGTTCTTTTGCCGCCGAACGTGGTCGAAATTAATGATGAACATGATCACATGCATCATAGGATTTTGTTACGGGGCGGGAGGGGGGGGGGGGGGGCGTTCATGACAATATGCTTTATAAGGCGGAGGGGGGAGAGGAGGCCCCAGCAAATGGAAGATACCGGGGGGGGGGGGGGGAGGAGGCCATGGGTCCCCTTTCTGGATGCGTGCCCGGTGCTTGTAAACGAATAAAATCACGCAATTTAGACTAAGACCGGTTTTAAAATTGGCTCAGCGTAAGTTTTATTGGTAGTGCACTGTAAGGGCCACATTTCTATCACAAAACAAGGCGAAAAGTACGTAAAACAGCCATACAGCAGCCGCGTGCACGTTGAAACCGAAACCAACCAAATTGGAGCAACCTAATTGTGGCGGCGAGTCCGTGATCGCCCTCTATCCGTCCGTCGGGCAACTACTGAGATGTAAAGGTGTCTGTATACAAAAAGATAGCCTGCAGACAGGCGTATTTCTTCCTTGTATAGTGGCCCTGTCACATTGGTTATACATAAACCGTCTGCACACATGTTGGAAGCACACATATGTGCAACATGTTTCGAACATGCTCTAGCTAATTCCGTCATCATGTATGTTGTGAACACCGTGTCGTTTGTAATGTATGAGCAGTGTGACTCCGCGGTTTTGGTGTCCCAAGCTTTCGATCTGAGATGCACGTCCAGCCATCCTGCAGTTAAGTTGTTAAACTACTTTAATAATCACTCATTTCACCCACCAGCGAGTCATTCTGTGACGGCTTGAAGCTGAGCTAGTTGGTTGTTCGCTCATATATGGTGCCAGCTGAAAACAAAATTAGTATGTAACCTTCCTTCCTGTTATGCTGGCACCAGAATATATGAGTCATTTTGTCCTGGTGATTAGGTGTGTCGTTTCTCGTGAATTGTCTCAAGTGTGAGGTAGGATGATCGTTTTCACTCTCCTACCGGCAGCTCGAGAGTTCGACGTGTCCAAGGCCGAGGACATGTTTCGACGGGTGAGTCCTCCTAAAGCAAATCCCATCTATATGCCCCAGGCGTATAACGTCACGAAGAGAGTAGCGTGGAAAGACTCAGAAAGGTATATTCCAGCGAACGTATCGGTCGTTCATGAGAAAAAGTAACCATGTTTTTGGCCCTCGTAAGTACGAGTAAATTACACTTAAAGTCAAAACTCAGTGAGAATGTGGCGCTAGAGGCCGGGGCTCATACATCAATTTTGTTCTTTCACAAGTACCTTTTGGTACAGGCAACGTCTTGGTGTCAATATTTCGTGTTCTCTCACAAACGCTACCGTCACATTCTTGCGGAGCTTGAGCTGTCTGTGATACAAAAATGTATGCGCGCGGGCCGACATATACGGCTCTCTTTTCTCGTGAACGCTGGTACATAGAACCGCACAGCAACGAAGACGCCAATGAGAGATGCTTTCAAAATGACTGACTCTGCTGTTATGAATTAATGTAGGACTCGCAGCGAAATAAGCTACAAAAATCATAGTGCGCATGCAGCCAAATCACGTTTTCATTAGGTAATATAGTGGTGGATTTAACTCGTAAAATGCACCACCGAAATAAGCAAGCACTCGGTCGAAAGCAAGCAAAACAGTCGTCAACTTACTGCACCTATTGGGAGATGGCGTAACAAGTATGTATTTCGCGATTCTGCGTAGTGCGTTTTGTGTTGGAGCCCGCCATCAAAAAAGTCAGCCTTATGTTAAATTTTCAACAAAAAACAAAACAAAGAAACTATGGCTTAAAACTTTACCAAGGTAAAATCCCCCACGTAAATACAGATTCCATAAACAATTTTAAAACATGTAACCACCAATTACTAGGGCTCATTTTACTGGAACTCGCTCGATCATAGGCTCGATTCTCAACAACCTATAAATGCCATAATATAGGGTGATCGAAGTCACCAGGCTCGATGTAAAATGTACCATAAAAAACGACGCCTGTACGCAGCAATCTACGCTTTTCGTCAAAGGAGTATTTCACAGCTCGGTTCTTTCTTGTAAAATTACAAAGCGTAGTTCTCTTCCTGTCAAAAATAGGGCCAAGAAACTTGCCAGGGTCTTTTTGTATGAAATTTATTGGAGTTTAGTACAGCAGGAGGGGCGCGTGATGTTTTTAAGAGTTTTAGTTTGCAAGTGTTTGCGGCACAATTAATATTGTGTTTATACAACCATGCCTCAGCAGTGCTTTCAGTTAGCGCGTCCCGACCTAGGTGATTCCAACTTTGGTAGTAAGACGCGCCGCGACCGCTGGGGAGACGGGGGTGGCACCCCTGTAACCTCTTCTAGTGTATCTTCTTCGGCACAAAACTGGCGATTAAAGCCAAAATAAAAGCAACGTGCGGTTCATCGACTGGCCGCTGTGGGAGAAACGGCGGCGTTGTGTTCGCCATTAGCTCGGTTCACGAGGACAGATCAGAGGCCACTTTTTCAGAGCAGTCTCTATGGCAGTTTTCCAAATGAGTGGTTTAGTAACGTTGGGTGCAACCGACCAGCAAAAGAAAGCAGACGATACGCAGACGAAATCCGTTGGCAGCAAAAGCGCTGTCGTTATGCAGACGCGTTTCGTTACTTTAAGTATTGCTTTTATTGTCCGCATTTATTTTTTAACCGAATTCACATTTGAAAAAGATTATGTTCATTTTAATAAACCACGGTGGTCGCGAGCCGTCGCGATAATGAGGTAGCGCCATCTATCAATACGAACACCAAACATACCCCGCTACTGGATCCCTGTCGTCTGCGTCGCTGCCCGCCGTATACCCTAGCAAGTTTCTTGGCCTTATTTTTTACAGAAAGAAAGCTACGCTTGTACTTGTAATTTTACAAGAAAAAAAAACGACTTGTGAGAGACACCTTTGACGAAAAGTTTAGATTGTTACGTGCAAGTGTCAATTTTTACGGTCCATTTAGATCGAGCTTGGTGACCTGGACCACACTATATAACCTCAGCTATGTCAATTTGCCATCCGAATATGCTATCGAGCTCCTGTTTTTCGTTATTACAATACTGCCTCAAAGGCAAAACATACTGACGTCTTTAGATGCGACAATTCAGATAAAACGAAAATGTGGGCAAGTAGAAGTAAGAAAGCCACGCATCTATTATGCTCTTTGTTTCTATTTGCTCTGCATTTTGCAAAAATGAAACGGCGAAAACAAACCGGATCTTCTTGCACCATAAACAGGAAAGGCTTGTGTGAGCACTATTTAACAAAATCTGAAAATACTTTTGCGGTTCCTTTTCAAGCATGTACACTTGCCCCGAACAAGCTGGGTCAGTCTTCTAACACTAGCCACAGGAAGGCGTTCTGAAAATTTCAATGGTCGTCTATGCAACCACGTAGAGTTCTCACTGATCGCTTTTACACTGGGGCCGCACGCGCTACCGCAGGACGTCGAGTGGAGGTCAAAGAACGGAATGAGCAGCATCTTGGAAGATTACCAGCCGGACGAGGTTAGTCCCGAGACGCGCAGTATCCTTCAGACGTCCCACGGTAGCTTCGTCACTGTTGCGCGTCGTGCAGCTTCTTCAGCGTTACTTCCCTGGCGGCCTGCTGGAATGCCACTCCAAGGGCCACCCGCTCTTCTTGGTGCCAATGGGCAACGTCGACATTAGAGGTGAGCGCATGCGATCTCTCAGGCTTTACAGCTCGCTCGCTGAGCTGCCTAAGAAACCAACACGATAAGGCCGGTAGTATGGCGCCTGCAGCGCGTCCCCGTCTGGTGTGTTCCCCGCGTCCTCAAATGTAGTCCCTCGACTTCCGTTGGATGACGTCGTAGGAATGTCATTGCCTGTCGCGATCCTCGCGGCGGCGCAACAGCGGCCGTTCCGCTGTGCCTCGCTCTTCGCTCGACAGTCAATGGACGCTTCCACAACCACAAGCTTGAAGGCCTTACGACAGTGAGATTTGGCGTTCGCTCGTTTTACCGCAACTTCTTCGACTAGCCGCCGGAATCGTGACATCCCACATCGTGACAAGGCTGGTACCGTGGCGTAATTTGATGTCGCTTCGAGACCACTACTGACGCATGAACAGTGTAAGCAATAACACCTAAAAGACAAGGGCTGCACCTTTCCTTCCTCAAACGTCCTCACTAGTGAATCCACACAGTGCCGCCTGCGTTGCGTCAGCATCGTCATCAGCGCGTGTTGCAGTGTCTCACAACAAACGCGACGTTAACACGCGGTGACGCAAAGAGGGCGTGTCTGCACGCTCTGCAGCGGCTTTCGTCGCGTTTCAGTGTGTTTGCCCTTTGAGGCGCGTCGTGTATTCATTCACAATGATGTGTTACGCAGACCTCGTCTTTTGGGTGATATTGGTAGAGGACACTAAGTACATCAATCAAAGACCGGTTCAATCGTGCTGGGTGTTATACGTCACCTAGTGAAGGCCGGCGCGGGATACGGATCGGGGACGAGTGCTTTGTGAATGTTTGGCGAGGGCTCGTGTTCGATCAGCGAGGAATGAAGCTTCACCAGAGCGTTGTTGCAGCCCTTGTGTCCAATCTGCGGATCACTGGCGTCTGGTGGGTGACGTAGAAAATTTAGCAACAAGGCCTCGTTACCAGGGAGATGTGAGGGAGAGTCGCCTCTTCTTCGACTTCTGTCATACTCCTCAACGAACGTTCAGGGCGACAAAACAAGCGAAGGAAATAAAGACGCCACATTTCAATAATCCTTCAGCAAACTTCCAGAAGGCGTCGCGGAGATACCAGATTGAAACGCCTGCTACTTCCCCGTACAGGCGTTCAATCTGGTATCTCCACGACATCAATTATATTATGTTATATTTTTGTAGAGTATACAAAAAGGTGGCAGGGTAACTTGTCACAGCCGTATTATAAGGCGATGGACGCGCGTATACCCAGTATAGATTATTTTCACACCCGCAAACTCTGAACGATCCAAAAAGCGCAATATCAAAATGAAAAAAGCGCAATATTGCCTCCAAAAATAAAATTGAACTACAGCTACTATGTTACTACAGTTCAAGCTCCTTGATAGCACGCGATTTGCACGTGCTTCTTCCAAATAGCCATACTCTTTGAAGCGTCGACTACGTGACTCACCAAGTTTTAGAAAGTGAGTGGCGCCACACAGCAACAGAAGATTGAAATGAAAAGTAGCATTTAATACCTGAGGAAAGCACTTGACCATGAACGTTACTTATCGTTACTTGTATAAAGAAACTATCATAAGATTTAGGCAATTCTGGTCGCCCCGTACTTCGCCACTAAATTAAAAAGCATTCGATTATGCAAACCGCCTACGTTTAAATAATACATGGGCCTATGCGAGCAATCTGCTCGTTCAGGAATGTACCGGGATTTCTTCCACACAGTGTAGTCTCCCGCAGGGTTCCTGCAAATATTGCCCGCGGCGGCCATGCTTCGCCACCTTGCCTACATGCTCGAGTGTCAAGAGAGCTTGAAAGAACGTGTCTCGCTCAAGGTAAGCAGGTGGCGTTCGAAGCCGCCCGCGAGTGAGAATAGCTCACTGGCAGCGTTTCCGTGAACGCGACATTAGCGCATCGAACTGGGAACAAATCACCCGCGTCCAGTCCCTCTAGTTTTTGCTCTCTTACCCAATCACAATTGTCGGATCTCGATTCAATGAGCTATAATGGCGTCCGTGTATCCGGAGCTCCTGATAGCTTACAGGAAGGCTTGGCGCGAAGAATCCCGAGCACCTTACATTTGCTTCTCAACCGATCAGATTGCGGCGTTACGCGATAAGGAAGCCGAATAACGAATGCCGAGGCAAGAATCGTGAAGATCGCTTATTCATTCACAAGCCACGACGTGCATCTCCTAAGGCCCGTTCACACAGCTGCGTCTGAATACGTTTGACCACGTTAAGAATGCTTGCGTCAAGCTGTTGCTGTGGCGACACTTACGACGAGCCAATGGGGAGGCGCTGTGCTGCACGACGCAGTCGACTGTAAATGTGTGAACGAGCCTTTAAACTGTCGGCAAAACATAGTATGTTCTGCGGCACGACTCATCCACTACGAACTCTTAGGGAATAGAGGAACTCCAACCAATCCCTACAAAACTGGGGGTACAACGTTTTAAACCCGACTTCATTTTAAAACGATAGCCTTATTGGTGACACTCTGCAGATATTTTGTCATCGTAGCTTGTCGTCGTGGCGCTCGAAGGAAAAATTAAAAACCCTTCTCTTCCCTCTTGCCGCGAGGAGAGGGGAAGTCGGGCTGTGCTGCGCGCAGAGAGCGAAGAGGGCAGCCCTGGTATCCCGCCAAGGATTGCGCAATAAAGTGAGATTCCTCGTGTCGGCTGCTTGAAATACTTGTTTTCCAACGATGACTTGCTTTATGCGAAATCCCACTTTGGCAGTATCCAGTTACTACGCGTAGTGTTTGATGGTATTAGAAACTTCCACCGCGCTGACCCACTTCACATTTCACTGATGGCAGTCGCCAGTGTCATCCACGACGTTAACCACGATGGCTATGAGAATTACCCACGTCGGCCCTCCTTCCTCAGTTACGTGACGGCACCATTCCACGCGCATTTTGCAACAGTGCTACGGCTATCGCTTTCGTTTCTTCGCACATTGTGGGAGAAAAATACGATTTTTTTTCAGGGGCGGCTATAATTATTTGAAGGGAAGCAACTTCTTTTTCTACGGTTGTGGGGATGTTTTATTTTATTCGTCACTCGGCGTCGCGCGTTTAAGTATACGGATGGTAAAGCGCCTATTGATTCATTGACGTTGCCTGGTGTATTCTGGATGTAACATTATGCAAAAAAGTCTTTGCCAGGGGATACCTTCGACGTCGAAGATGCACGTGTTCTTGAAGTCGATCTGATAGTCTTTGAGCTACCGGTTCCTCAATAGCACTGCTCTAGAGGTCAAATTTGCGGACATCGTTTTTGTGTTGAAGAAGTCTCTTGTGGAAGCTCTGCGGTTTCACCGATGTATATGGTGGAGCAGTCAGAGCATGGAATTCCGTACACGACTTCTTGTTTCTTTTCATTAGAGGAGCGATCTTTTGGCATGGCGAAAGTCGTCCCAGAGTTGACATAGGAAACTGGTCTACCTAAATTCCATATTTTTCCAGCACGCGTGCCAGTTCCTCACTTGTACACTTTATATAAAGCACGCTGATGCGTGTAGCTCTTTGTACTTGCTGTTGTGCGCGCCGATGAGTTGCGACCTTGACTGCGGGCAACTCGATGAATAAAACCGCTGGTGTAGCCGTTGTTCTAGAGATTGTCGATGACAGTTTGTAACACGATACGTTCGCATTAGGAGCTTGTGTCGCAGAAAATCCGGCATCGGCATCGGTGGGGAGAGGAAATCCTGATTGGTTGATGGGTCATGACGTCACAGCCACATGACCTCGCGCGGGAATTTCAAGAACCCACAACGTTCACGTCAAACGTGACGTCACTCGTGGAATGAAGGTGATTAAAACATGCCATGTAGTGCTAATTAGAGGTCGCCGCATGTGTGAAATTATTTGGCTTTTTTATAGTAATTCAATTGCCCTAAAGAAAAATATTAAAGAATTTTCGGCAGAGGCGGCGTTTGAACCCACGACTGTTCTGTTAGGAGCCAGACAGGCTACCGACTAGGCCACGCAGACACTTTTTTTATTGCCTGTATTTTCTGTTTTTTAGAGGTTCACGCCCTTAGTACATGGTCAGAACAGAAGCCAAATTGGCTTATGAGGAGAGTGACACAAGGTTCAAATCGACAGAAATACTTGAAAGTCTCCAGCCCTTCAACCAGTGGCAACCAGTCAGGCAGCGGCTGCTGCACTATAAATTTCTTTCAGGTAGAACATGCTTTCAACGAAATACTTATGAAGAGGACACACATTCATCACGTGCCGTACCACCATACGACACTGTCACAGGCTATGCAGAGCAAAGAGCATAAACATGTCGCAGGGAACTGTGTCCCTACCTTCCACAGACAAGTACCGTATGGCGGTGGGCGTTAACGGAAGATCTTTTTTTTAAAAGTTGTTTGAAGGATGACCTTATAAAATATCACATCCCAGCAATATAGGAATACGTATTTTATTGGATAGGGTTCTTTACACAAAAAACAGTTTTCAGATTATGCTACTTGTATGCCCTTATGCCCTTGGACACTAACCAGGCTTTGACAGGGAGCGTTTCACTAAGCGATTTAGAGAAAACCGTTTTTTGCCCATCCGGGGTCTATTACTTTTTTTGCACGTTTTAACACCTCTTGTCCTGGTGCGTCACTGTACAAATTTCGGTGCAAAAGAGTGGGAAATAACGCGTCGTTGAGATCTCTCAAAAGCCATCTATACCCCTGACAAATATTCTCAGCGAAAACAGCGCTCTTAGAAACCCATGTGCGTCGTTGACTTCCTTTAAATACTCCCGAATCCAGCGGCTCATGCCACTCGCCGCCACAACAAACTTGGGCAGCGCGTCACGTAACCTCACTTGAACCACGGTACGTAAAAATGTGTCCCTTTGGTCTTGAAGCAAAATAAACCTGCTCACGAGCGGCGTGATGAATACGTGAGCAAGGACACTCCCCCCCCTCCCCCTTTTTGACTCGGCGGAAAATGTTTGTTCCGCAAAAACCACAAACACTCGGTGCATACGTTGAATTTTACTCCGTGAAGAATGTAGCCCCTGTTGCACGTACCACAGCATTGCCATGAAAAAAAAAAAAAACATTGCATAATGTGGACCGAGTAAACCTAATTCTCTGCTCTGATTGCCCCGCACGTATATCAGTGACACCAAAGGGCGTCCGCGATACTTATTCAATATAAATACTACTTCGCGCGTAGCTGGCCAAGTAGGCAGCGCGGCCGTGGTCGACCGGTTATCGTGCTTGCCTCCCACGCGAGGAGCCAGGGTTCAATTCCTGGGAGCGACGCGTACTTTATTTATTCTTGCAATTTAATGTTCTGGTAAATTCGATTACTCTGCTGTATGTCGGAGGTCAGAATGTTCTACGCTCCAGAAACTTCTACGCTGATTGTTCCAGAAGCCCAAGTGTGTACAAAAGTGGCTCCGAGTGGCGAGCCGGAGTGAGTCCCGCGCCAGCGTTCAATCTTGCTGTTACGCCGCCATTGACGCCCGCGACGCTCTATTGTTATCTTCTGTTCCTTTTTGTTTTGGGCGCAAGTTCGCCCTATTAAACGTTTAGTTCGTTTAAGTTTTCGTAGCCTCGTCAATTCTGATTTGTGACAATACGACGTACTACGCAAAATGGACCGTGAGCACAGAGCTGTTAAAAACATTACCTCAACACACAATCGCTTCGACTTCAAGAACACGTGCATCCTCGACGTCGAAGGTAACCCCGGCAGAGACTTTTTATTGAATCGTGATACATCCAGAATGCACCAGGCAACATCCATAGATCCATGGGTGCTTTGCCATCCAGACTGCATAAACGCAGTACGTCACATGACGAAGAGAAAGTAAAAAGTCGTGTTTTTTGCTTACAATGTGCGAAGAAACGAAATCGAAAACTGTTGCGCCGGTCCCGCGATGTGGGTGGAATGGCACCGTCACGTACCTGAAGACGTAGGTGCGATGTGGTTAATTCTCGTAGCCGTCGTAGTTGGCGTTGTGGATGCCCAGGGTTCTCCCCACGGTGGGCGGCAGTGGCTTCGCCGCCCACCACTCCGACTGGCCGCCCACCACTCCAACTGACCGCCCACCACTCCGACTGGCCGCCCACCACTCCAACTGACCGCCCACAACTCGATTTTTTTTTATGTCGCGGGATGACGATGCGATTTTGCCTGCGCACATGGCTGCAGACCGTCGCCGTCGTACTCAGCAGGTCCGCGCACCGCCACGTTGTCGTTCGCTATCGCATCGCTGACTGCCGCCACTGTCACACTGCTTCAAACAAAGAGCGCGGGCGCTCGGCGTGTTTCTTTTTCTTTTTTTCTTTCTCTATCTCAGCAGCGCGCCGCCGGCAGCGCCCGGGAGGGGGGGGGGGGGGGGGGACGACTAACCAAAAACAAACGCTCCACGCTCCATCCCCCTCCACCCCCGGTAATGTCCACCTCTCAGAAATTCCGGGGAGAATCCTGTGGATGCCACTGACGACTGCCACCAGTGATCCTTAAAGTGGGTGAGCGCGGTGGAGTTCCTAAAACCACCTAATATTACGCGTAGCAACTGGATACTACCAAAGTGGGATTTCGCATAACGCGAGTAATGTTTGAAAACAAGTCTTTCAAGCAGACGACACGGAAGACACTCCTTTCGTCGCGTCGTTAGTGGCGGGATGCCGGGGCGGCCGACGGGAAATCCCGACTTCTCTGGCCTCGAGCCAAGAGCAGAGGAAAGGTTTTTTCGTAGCGACGACGACAGGAGACGAGGTCGAAATCTCTGCAAAGTGTCGCCCGTATAGCTATCGCTTGAAAAGAAAACATCACCAAAATCGTAGAAGTTGCTGCTCTTCAAAGAATTATAGCCGCCCCTGAAGAGGAACCAGGACGGTTCGGGAACGTTGGGCCCCTAGTTTTGTAGGGATTGGTTGGAGTTCCTTTATTTCCTAAGTTTTTACCCAACCAGAGAGATAATTGTCAAATGTTCAGCTTTAATTGTTTACTATCAACTCTGCATTGGCTGTCCCGAACTGAAGGTATGTGGGTCGCGGTCAACAGTCGATAGCTAGATATCCCCTCAACAATGATTAAATGTAGCGTTTAGAGAATATCCGTGACAACGAAACGAATCAAAATTATTCGAAACGTACATCAAGCCTTAAAGTTACTTTATGCGCCATAGTGACATGAAAAAACCGTTTGATTTTTACTTGTTTGTAAGGTTATTCTAACGAAAAAATATGCAGCGACCTTTATTCTTTAAGTCCTAAATGCATGAAATAGAGTATTTAAGGTGCGATCGTTTAAAAATATTTAGACTTTTAAACCGTCGTTTTGGGGAGTAAAGAACCTTTATATTTATCAAATTTCCGGATAATGTGAGCGGGGAATCAAAATTGGTGTAGAGGTAAATTTTTCTGCTAAATTTAACAGGGAACCTGGATTGCTGTATAGGCCCTATGACGTCACGTCAGGCGACATCAATCTCCCCGCCGACTTTGACGAGGAAACTTAATTGGTGTATATTTTACGTGATCTCTTACAAAAAACTTTATATAAATTATTTTGAATTTCTGTTTAAAATTTTCTGGAATCGTATTGAAATGTTCTTAACTCTTTCAAGGTTTTTTAGAGTTTATCTTGACAACTTACTTAACTCTTAGTTAAAATTGGACACTTAAATCTTTTTTTAAATTTCTTCTAGCATGAATTCTTTTTGACGGAACCACAGATTAACGTTTAAAAAAAGACACTCGAATTTTTTTATATATATATTTTGGATTTCGTCACGAAATAGTGTACCTCGTAGTACATACACATCCCACAAACACATTAGAAACGAACACAAACACAATCACCATGAAGCACTCAACACCAGAATCATAGTCCTTTGCACTTACTAAGGTTTACAAGTGTCCAATCTCCTTCTAGGGAGTCTGTCAAGGGAAAAACATGTGTTTGAAAGTTCGTGGACTCTATCTCTTACTAAAAGGCATTGGTACAACTAGTAATATTTCGGCGCAGTCGCTACAACTACATCCACGAAAACAGCTCTTAGAAGAAACGTTATCGCTTTTCAGTGTTTACGGGCGAGAAATAGAGGGAGGGGGATAAGTTAACGCGTTTCAGCGGTCCGTCTGGACGTGGGGTACGTAACCTTAATTTTATTTTTGTTACGTCGGACATGTTATCAGAATGTTTTATTCAATAGGAACAGGAAAGGGAGTGAAAAAGGTAATTTGCCTTTGTCCTGATTCTAAAAAAAGGATCCTAAATTAAAGGAAAAAAGAAGTGCAGAAGCAGCTTACCATCATCTGTAGAAAATGTATTTTTCCCTTTCAATATTTTCAAAAAATGTGATCTGTAATTCTTGAAAACTTTCTTCCAAATTAAAAAAGCCGTCATTATTTTAATAAAATAATAATAAAAAAAAATTTCACTTCTTATAAAATAATGTAAAAAAACAATGTCAATCATTTTTTTTTCAGAGAATAACGTATACAAAAATTCATTATAACTTTATTTTTTTATAAATAAGTTACAAAATAATCTATTCTTTTTCTTTTTAATTTTTTTAGAAAAAACTTACAAACAGAACGACATCACAACTTCGTAACTTTTCATTATAAATGAGTCTACAAAACTTCACCATTTTTTTATTTTTTTTGAAACAAACCTAGAAAAAAAAATGTCATTACAACTTCTTTCTTTCATTTAAAAAAAGTCTACAAAACATTTCTCTATTTTTCTTTTGAAACATTTTTGACAATATTCAAAACAAAGTGCGATTATAAAGGAATTCAGTAGGATCCCGGAAAGTCAGTTAGAAGTCTAAAAACTTAAGAAGATTGTTGAGACCTGTTGTGGAAAGGGACGTCAGGTCACATGACATAAATTGACATCACGTCGTCCCAACACCAATTCAGTTTCCCCGCTAAATATAGCGGAAAAATTCACGTACGCACGGACGAACGGACGGGTGAACGGACAAAGGTTTTGGATCGGAGGTTGCGTTAAAAAGCATTTCATTCTTTAAAATTAACATTTCGAGACGGGCATACGGTTAACCCCATAGGTCAGCCCTCTGTACCGGTTTTTGTGTCGTCACCTACCTCAATGCCAGTACTGCGACGGAGTTCGGCTGGGATTCGTGTTCAGTCAGTGCTGGGGCTCTAAGCTGGACACTAGGGGAAAAATTCGGCGAGGAATTCGGCGGCCGTGGTTGGCCGGCGCCGAGGTCGAGCGAGGCCCCGGCCAATCACGTCGGTCGAATTTCTCGCAGACTTTTTTCGCCAAGTGTCTAGATCAGAGCCCCTGATGGGCACCTCGGCCGGGATTCAAACACGCCAAACTGGGATCCGTAGGCATGTGCTTTGCCTCTGCTTTGTATTTTTAATGCAATAGGCTTTGTACGGGAACCGCGCAAGGAAGCTTGCTTGCTCGTGTTGGCGTTGGTCGCGCCGAAGCAAGGCTTCACGGGAGAAAGCGTCAGCAACGGAACGCAGGCTCAGTTGCGGACACTTTGTTGGTTGTTGGTATGACCTCCAAGAGCGCGCGCGATTCGGAAAAGGAGGAGGGGCAGGGGGGGGGGGGAGGGGGCGACACGAGAGAAGTGTTAGCGTACCGCTTACAAGCCGCCCTCCTGCACCCCGCCCCTCGCCCTTAACACATTCCGCGCGAATCTAGGGTAGGAACTTCGTGTTATACTTCGTTTCACCGTGTCAGGCTCGGCTGACGATGTTATGCAGCCTGAACGGCCAATCAAACAGCGCAAAGCGCAACGTCATGGCGTGCTCTCTGCGCTTGATATGACTAGCCGGCGAAGGAGCACGCTCCAGAGACAGCGAATACCGGCTGGTCCTATCAATTGCAGGAGAGCACGCCATGACCGTCGTGCCCTCTTTCGCTGTTGTGATTGGCCCTTTCGGCTTTCATGGCATCGGCCGCGCTCAGGACCTATGCTGAAACGAAGAATTATAGTGCTATTGCACCTTCGCCGCAGCCACGTGATATTTTTTTTTTCTTCACTGATAAATTTGACGTAGGCTTATGATTCCTTAATTGTACTGAATTGCGTTACTTTTCATTAGTCTGGGCCCCACTGCGGCTGGACAAATCGGCTCCTATCAACGTTGGCTCATATATTTTCGATTTGGATTTTGTTCGACTTTTTAGCCATCTTTGATGCACATTCGAAGTGATTGACTATGAACCCACCAATCTCTCGTCTCGGATACAGATTGGGCGTGCCTGTGGAGACGACGCACGTTGTGCCAGACTACGAGAACTTTAGCCTCCGGCCAACTGTGACTCCCTGGGAAGGTGGGTCCAGAATCCCAACGCGGCCACGGAAGTTCGCGCATGCGCGTCCTCTGGTTCGCCACAGTCATGACGCTGTTCACGGACATGTTGAGTGTCTACGAGGCCCACTACCCGGAGATTCTAGAGAAGGTCCTGGTCATCAACGGTAAGTCCTTTGAACGACATTGGACCATGTATCGGTTCCAACTTTCTTCAACCATGTCTTCAACAATATCGCGAAGGCCACGACATAGGTTGGCACTGTGGATTCGGAGAAGATAGCCCAATATTGTATTATGTTCTCATATATTTACTTCAATTAATTTGAGCACAAATCCTATATTCCGCGAAGATCCAAAAGTAGCCACCACTCATTTTGGAAACTAGCGACAGCGACACTACTCAAAGTTTACGAACATTGGAAAATCGCACTCCTCACATAACGAGATATTGTCACGACTAAAAATCACAAACTTGAATAATGAAACTTAAAATGAACGTTTAATGCGGCGAACTTGTGCCGAGAAACATAAAGTAACAAAGACCGTACATACTTTGACGGCGACGGAAGGACGACTGCCTCAAGCAGCCATGCGAAGCTCCTTTTGTAAGCGCGTGGGTATCTAGAAGTTTTCCGAGCTCGAACAAACAACAAGATTCTCGAGTCATCTGGAACATTCCAGTCATGCAAACAAAAGAAAGATAAAAAGGACAAGCGCTGGCGGGGATCAAACCCCAGCCAGCGGCGTGGGAGTCGAGCACGCTGCTGACTCAGCTATTCGCACGCGGCATTACTCCCCTCTTAAAATAAACGCATCGTCCCGATGCAACACAAAATTAAATTGACAACTCAAAACAAGAGAAGGGCAAACTACAGAGTCACCTAAAACACAGATTTTCACAGTCCTATCGAGCATAGTTCAGTTCGAGTCGGACGACGTGAATCACCTTCGGGTCGCAGAGGGCGGCGTGACAATGTTCATGTTCCGTCGGGCAACGGCTTGCAGTTTAGGTCCCTCAGGTAGCGAATAACCTTGAGGCCGAAGCACCACTTTAACAGTTCCTCGCTGCGACGATGAATTGGTGTTCAGATCCACACTTGGTAGCCGGGCTGGAACTGGGCGTCGTGGCGACAAAGATTGTACCGGCCATCGTCAGCAAGTTGTGCGGCTTGAATCAAAATGCGGCCGAGCTGGCGGACTTCCTCCGCTCGTTGAGTGACGAACCGAGCGTCGTCGTCCTGTTCGTCTTCGTGGTCGACATCACACTCGTCGTCGGTATCGTCATCGGGTTCGTCATCAAGGTCGTCGTCAAGGTTGTAGTCGGGGTTGCCGTTGAAGTCATCGTCCGGGTCGTCCTTGGGTCGCCGTCGAAGTCGTCGTCAGGGTTGCCGTCGAAGTCGTAGTCGGGATCGTCGTCGATGTCGTCGTTCGAGTCGTCGCCTGTGTCATCGTCAGTGTCGTCGTCAGTCTCGTCGTCAAGGTCGAAGACACTGTTTGTCGTCGAGGCCGTAGTCGGGTTGGTTGTTGACGTCGTAGCCGGGGTTTGTCTTTGGAGTCGTTCCGTTTCATCGTCGGCGTCGTCGTCGAAGTCGTCATCATGTTATCGTCGAGGTCGTAGCCAGGGGCTTTGTCGAGTTCATAGTCCGGGTCGTTTTCGAGGCCATAGTTGAGGTCGTCGTTGATGTCACAGTTGGAGTCATCCTCGGATGTTTTCGGGGACGTCGCCTTCACGGTCGTCGTCTTCAGAGTTATCGTGTTCACAGGTGGTACGCATCGTGGGCATAGATTGCGTTACCCGCACCTCCACCAAAATGTCACGAATAAAAACATAAACTTGAATAATAAAACTTAAAATGAACGTTTAATGCGGCGAACTTGTGCCGAGAAACATAAAGTAACAAGACCGTACTCTTGACGGCGACGGAAGGACGACTGACTCAAGCAGCCATGCGAAGCTCCTTTTGTAAGCGCGTGGGTATCTAGAAGTTTCCGAGCTCGAACAAACAACAAGATTCTCGAGTCATCTGGAACATTCCAGTCATGCAAACAAAACAGCAATACAAAGGAGAAAAGCGCTGGCGAGAATTAAACCCCGGTCAGTGGCGTGGGAGTTCAGCATGCAGCGGACTCATCTATTCGGAAGCGCAATATCCGCAAGATCAGAAACCACTGCCACTCAAACATAACACATAGGTCATCATTTCTAAGGGCCTGTAGATTATTAAAAAGACGAAAGGTTTAATGAAGTGGGAAGAGGGACTGACAGGGCACGTAGTTTTTTTACGCTGATAGGCCCTTTGATATTCCAATCACTTAGTTTCTAATTAGTTACTGCTCCTCGTACTACGCCAGTTCCGTTTAGAATTACAGCGTCAACTGCACAACTGAGTTTCGATATTCGTATTTTTACTCCAGAAGCGTAGCAAGGTGTGTAATATCTTCTATTAAACACTTGTCGTCCAAACGCGCTCCCATTAGTCTATTTCCATATTCAAATCAATCCCGGGAGATCAAGCCGGATTTTGTTTCTGCTTCAACTGGTACCAAAAGAGCCATGTATCTTCATCCCATTGCTCAGTTCAGCCTAAGCACGGCTAACTGCCGTTGGCCTGAAGGTACTTTCCTATTGCGTCCCCACGCTATAAATCATCTCAACTATATCTAAAATCGCTACATAACCTGTCTTGTGTGTGTGTGCGTATTTTTAAGTAAGCTTCCGGAGACTTTTAAGGAAAATGTACGTACAATTGACCTTTCCAAAAAAGGGTTCCTGTCCGGTTCCATTTCGAGTGTTCGTGCGTATGGCGCGTGACTTGCTCGCTTTCCGAAGCGGCGAGCATGCACGTGTTGGGCTGAGAAGATCGCACGCTGGGTTGAGGACTTGTAAATATTGGAGTGGTGTATATAGACAAACACCGACATCACCTAAGTATGCATGTTGAAATGTAAGGTTGGGCTTTTGCGCTTGCACTGCTGGAACTGAAGTGCCTTGATTGGTTCTGCCCGTGAAAGATTTGGCATGTTTCCCGCAGCGCCCAGCTTTTTCCCGCTGGTCTGGAGGATCGTGCGTCCCTTTCTATCGCAAAGAACGGTGGACAAGGTACTTATTTTTGCCAAGGGTGAGTGTCCTGTTTTCGATAGTTTCATTGTGCGAACGAGTCTCCCATTTCTCTGTGAGAACAACTCTTACTATTACTGTAATAGTACTGCTACTATTAATATTATGCTACTACTTGAAGGTCACTCGTAATTGTCGACGCTTGGATGCAGTGTTTACTTCAACTAAATTGTCTAGACAGTTGTTTTGTTGTTTTTTCCTTCGAGGCCACCGTGTTGAATTTTGAAGAGGTTGGGTTGGCTGGCGAGCAATAAAAAGCTTCAATAAATGTGTAACAAAATAGCTAGAAAAGAAAAAAAGCGGGTGTCAGGAACCCTTTAAATTCTAGAGTCATGTAGTTTATTTCGAATAATTTAGTTTCGTATTCTCCTTAAACCCGGATTCATTGAAATTCAGAAAGGTGATCGCCATGAGGAACCAAACTGTGCAGTATCAAAAAAAAAAAAAACTTTCGGTAAAGCCTTCTTTTTTTATTGCTTTCAAATCTTCGAACTCAGTAATAACAAATTTTTTTCCCCTATATGTCACTTTTAAAAGAATGTATAAAATATGGCTCTGCAATTGTGTTTCATGTCAAACCGTGTGGCGTCTACGCTGTCAGAGCTCTTCATCGGTTAGTTTAGCGACTGGCTTAACACGTGGCATGTACGCTCAAAAGCAATTCCTGGAATGGAGATACCGGCGCAAACCAGGTTTTTAAAAAACGTGTGACAAAGTGTCAAGCTGCTATCTGCCAGACGCAGAGCGGATGTCCCGCAGGGCTTTCCCGCCAAATGGCACCTCAACTAACGGCGATGTGTCGTGACATGAAAGACACTCGCTTAATAATCTAAATGGTCTGGGTTCGACCCTGGCCTGGCGCAAACGCTTTTCTACTGTGCTGGCCTCTCCCCCTACCCCCCCCTCGCCTCACATGAACACACTAAAAAACAATCAGTGTCGAACCTCGCGGCCACGCTTTTATCCAGGCTTCACGTTTGGGCTTCACGAAATGCCGAACAGCTAGCCAAAGAACGTTCCTCGTTAATAAAACGAGATGTCTGATTTAGACCGTGCTTCCTCAGGAAGACAACAATTAAAAAAGGAACAATCTAAACAGACATGTATTAGTATAACTCAACTTTTATCTCTGCATACGCAGCAACATTCTGACATATCAGAATTTGTTAAGACTTCCGGTTTTAACCAGATAAAAAGGAGGATATGCATATTCAGGCGCCGTTGAAGTTCTGCTAACCTGTACGTTACAAGCGGGATTTTCCAGAATATATTTAGTTTCGTTATTCCTTCGAATGTTTCATGAAAGCAGCAGAAGACTGAGAGTATGCGCCAAGAAAGCTGAGAGAGAGGAGGAGACGAGAGCTGCGGGGGACGTTAGTATGCCGAGCTCTGATTGGAATGATTAGGGGGTAGACCTAAAGCTAGCAGCCTTCTTTCTCCACTGCAGTCGTCAAACGCATTAGAACGCGGAACGACGGTGTCCGGCGTATGGCTTTTGAATTCAAACGCTTTCGACGAGTGCAGTGAAGACGAAGGGCTAGATGTGAGTCTACACACGAATCATTCCAACCAGAGCTCGGCGTTCTGACGATCCCGTGCGCTCTCGTCTCCTCTCCTCCCTCGGCTTCTCCTCCATTGACTTGGTGACGCGAAAAGTGGACTTCCTGATGTGAGTGCAGTCGACACTTTCTAGATGGATGAATAAGCCTGCTGGCTTTTCTACATCACACGTATACCGGATGCCAGCGCGGGTCACAGGTTGAACACGAACGACTGCGTCAGCTTTCGACTGGCACTCGTGATCAATCGGGTAGAACACTAGTGCCTACGGAACGCTGACGCGGCACTATTTCACCACTGGCCCCTTGCAGACGGCTGGCGAGAACTAATGCGGGACACCTTCGAACCCGAGAGGCTCCCCAAGCACTGGGGCGGTGACATGCTGGGTCCGGATGGGGATCCGCGCTGCACAGACAAGGTACGTCAGAGTATTGGAGCCTGGGGTCATATACTGCAAAAGCCACGCTCACGCTGCCCATACGTCGTGCAAAACACGCGGCTTTCGCCGTACACATGATGATAGATGTAACTGCGGACAGGCCTCATCTCCAGGCAGCTACAAGACGTCAAGATGACGACGAAATAAGGTCCTAGACGCTGGTCGACTTCGAAGTCCTTAACAAATCTTTATCGACGGCATTGGTGCGTCCACATGAGAGGGTTCCGACAACATCAAACACGCGACGTAGTGACAACGTCATAAGCTTCACCTTGACGCCTCCAACTGTAATCGACGTCTGTTCGACGTCTTATAGAGAAGTTCTTTGAACGTCGAGCACGAGAACGTCATAACAATCTCCTGAGCAACACCTTGACATCTTCGACATTAATCGACGTCAGTTCTACGCTTTCTCCGGGAAGTTATTTGAACGTCGAGCACGAGACGTCTCAACAATGTCCTGAGCAACACCTTAACATCATCGACATTATTCGACGTCAGTTCTACGTTTTTTCGGAAGGTTCTTTGAACGTTGAGCGCGGGACGTCCCCACAATGTCTGGCCTACACCTGAACGTCATTGGCAATAGTAGACGTCCGTTCTACGTTTCCTCCGGTATGTTCTTTGAACGTGGAGCACGGAACTTCCCAACAATGTCTGAGCAACACCTTGACGTCTTCGACATTATTCGACGTGATTTCTACGTTTTTCGGGAGATTCTTCGAACGTTGAGCGCGAGACGTCCCAACAATATCTGAGCAACACCTTGACGTCATTGGCATTAATAGACGTCAGTTCTACGTTTTCTCCGGGAAGTTTTTTGAACGTGAAGCACGAGACGCACCAACAATGTCCTGAAGCAACACCTTGACGTCATCGGCATTATTCGACGTCAATTCTACGTTCTTTCTAGGGAGGTTCTTTGGAAGTTGAAGGCAGAGACGTCCCAACAATGTCTGAGCGAACACCTTGATCACCCTGAACAAGCGCCTCATAGAGCCCAAGGTGCTGTCATGTCAGTTCTAAAATATTTCGTCAATGTCAGCATTTTTGATACTGTACATGCAATCCACCTTTCAATCAGGCTGAGATGCAGAAATCTCATGCAATAATATCATTGTCGTTATTGTTGTTTTATCAGGAATGGCTTAAAAAAAGCCGAAATTCCACCAAAAACCAGGATTTAGCGGAGCCAGCAGGGCCGTTTATAACATTTTTAGCGTTACTAAATTCATATCAGCGTCTCTGAAGCTGTAAGAGAATGATAAAATTGACCGCATCTCCACGTAGTGATTGATGTTGATTGGGGCGAAGCTCTGGTGGTGCTTGTCTGCGTAGGCGCTGAGCCGCAGCATGCCGAACCTTTCGTTCGTTTTCATCCATGTCAGAGAAAGAGAATGTGTGGTATGGAACATGGTTATATAAGCGTTTGAGCATTTGACCAGCGCACTCTCCTGTATAGACGTTGAGCGGCTACATGCAACGAGTTCATCCACGACATCCCCAGCTCTTGAGTTACTACATCTCAGGGCCCCTACTCGTCCCGCAGTCGGGGCCGAGTGGTTAAGGCGATCGTTAAGAAATCCATTGGGGTCTCCCCGCACAGGTTCGAATCCTGTCGACTGCCTAAACAGATTTTTTTTCATCTTTTTCTTTATATCTTTTTTTTTTCACTTTTTTATTTATTTATTTTTATTTTTGTCTTACACGAGCCGTGAGCTCACGAGCAGGAGCACGAGGCACCGGATGCCGGACGATCGGACACTGGACGGACATACGGACATGGCTTGCCCCTAAGGAGCTTCACCCCCTACTAATGTAAGAGGTTTCTGCAGCTGAGCAAGGTTGAAGGGTGGACAGCATGAAACAGTATCGAAAACGCTGTCATTAACGAGAAATCTTAAAAGTGATATGACAGGTCCTTGGGCACGATAGGACGCTTGTTTAGGGTGACTCTGAAATACACCCAAACCTGTTTAACTATGGAAGTGGCCGAAATTACCGATCACTAGGGAGCTGAAAGAACACCGTTTCCATGATTCCTGGAGTGCGGGCCGGGGCGCTAGAGGGATTTAGCAAGTGGTTTATTCCGTCCGAATATACAAGCTTTCAGGAACACGCCTTCGAACAACGAAGCCAGATCCGGTTGACTTCATTTTCTACGGTGACCGAGGTCTAGACCGTTATCAATCGACATCCCGTTCAGTTTCGACGTATGCTCGACGTTTTATGGTCGTCAAATGGGTCATTATTTCAATGTTGACATAACGTTATCACAGACGTGCGCTCGAAATTTTATGTCGTTAAATGGGATGCTGTGATATCGTTAATATGACGTTCTCAATTGACATCCCGTTCAGTTTAGACGTATAGTCGACGTTTTATGCTCGTTAAATGGGACATTGTGTCAATGTTGGTATAACGTTATCACTTAACTTCCGTCCAGTTCAGACGTGCACTGGATGTTCTAAGGTCGTTAAGTGGAATGTTATGTCGACGTAAAATCTACGCTTTTTCCAGACATTAGCCTTTTCATATTACGTCGAAGGGACGTGACGTTCAGACTTTCAATGTTCTTTCGACATGTGGTTGCTGACGTCATCGACGTTCTTTCGACGTCTTTACCAACTTCTCTGTGCTGCCTGGGATGCAGCTTCCAAGCATGTTTCATGCGTCAAACATGTCTAAATACAGTTTCTTTTTTCCTTCTTGTGGTCAATGTAACAGGATCGTCATAACAAGAAAACAAACATGCAGGACACAGTGTCTTCCATGAAGGTAGGAAGCTTCTCGGAGGCGACATGTTGTGCCATGTCACCTCCAGAAGCTTCCTACACTCGTGATTTCAGAATGCCTTTTATATGGAAAGCAGTGTGACCGCCGTTTTACATATCGTACAAAAGACAATTACAACTACAATTTCTAAGTGAGAGCTTAGAATAAAGAAAATAAACAGTTTCTTTCTACCTGCACCACCTGACGATCTAACAAATTTAATCAAATTTGAAATAAATAATGTGGGCCGTATTTGGCCAAAAGTTTTCTTTAGTTCGCAGACATTGGCGTGCTTTTGTTTCTGTAGCCAGTTCAACTAGGGTTGGGCGTCGATTAAAAGTTTTAAGGCGATTAATCACCGCACTGTGATCGAATAATTGATCGATTAATCGGTTTCGTACGTTCCCATGCTTAAGAGGGTTTTTTTGTCATGTTTAAATTAAAGAGTTTGCCTCTGCCAAATCTGTAATAATCTGCGCTGTACAATTTCGCATTGTTAAATGAACCTTGACGTGTGGTTGAGAACAGTTCAAAAGACACCCACACTAACAAATTATCACTTCAGCCGCAGAGGCCAAGAGGTTCGTTGACATTCTCCGAAAATAGCGAACTCCTTTGATTGTTCACAATAGTCTCTGCTGCACTAAACGGACACTCGCACGGTGTTGAAGTGGCCAGGGACACATATAACCTTCTCAACATCTTTCGAGTTGCGAATCTCGCCCCTACAGTTTACTTTTAGGTCAAAATGTATCCTAAAGTTTGCCTTCATACAGGTTTACTAGTCCACGTCTGCGTGGTAAAAGCGTTATCATTTTTACTTACCTTTTTCTTTTGTTAACATTCACCCGATTAAACGGTAAAATGCTAATTGGGATTAAAGCATTCATTGATTAATCGGTAGATGAATCGATCAAAGGCCAAGCCCAAATTTCAAGCTTTGTTTACACTATCGATGGTTACGGTTTCTAAAGAGAAAAATGACCTGTATTATGTAATGAGATGACAAACTAACAACGCTGTCAGTTATTCTGAAGGGCAGCCTATTCAGATCGAAACAACGCTGTATAAAGTGGTCAAAGCTATCGGCTATACAAAAAAAGTTAAAAATTTGTTGTTTTACTATTTAATCTCTTTCCAGGGGTACCTGCAGGCGTCTCTGTTGTAAATAGGCGATTTGGCTACTGCCGTGGGATTGCTAACTTGGAGTATTTAACGTGCGAGACTAAGTAGTGATCACAAGCGCACGCCGGTACAATGCTCCCGCATATCGATATCGCCGGGAGTTGGTATTAAACTCAGTTTAAGGGCAATTCTGCAATTAATAATCGCCGTGCTTCTGAAAATTGGAAGTTCTCGCAGTCTTCTCTTAGCGAGCAGGCTTGAAGACGGCCATCCTAATAGGTAATTCAGGAGCGGTTTGCGTAGGGGTTCCCAAACAACGATTCTCTTGAACGGGCATGCAGGGCTGCCCCTTCAAGTGGAACACCAAAGAACTGTCTAACCGAAGACGCAAGGGTGAATATCATATTGTTTAGACTGCATTATTCCTGTTTTTGTGATATGTGATATGTTTGATTAATACAAAGCTTGCTAAAAAGGCGCCTTTATTGGACGCCATGGCAGTGTGCATTATTGATTAGCGCAATTGGTATTTGTTTTGTTTTTTTGCACCATCATTTATTTATTTTTTTGCTGACAAGCGATGACTTACATTGCTTGCTAATACGGCGCCTGACTCACAGCTAGGGCTATTCACTTTGCCCAATATGTACCCACTAAAGTTGGCAAGACGTCAAACATGATGCAGAGCAGAAACATGTTTACGCTATTTTACTGCTTTCAGAAGTCCTCTTTGCTCTGAAAGTTTTGCGGCAGCGTTCTGAGGCGCTCGATGCATTGCTCGATGAACTGTTAAGTTTTTAGTCATTCTTCAATTCTTTCATCGTTTCTCCCACACTACAACTATTAAAAATACGCATTCAAGGTGTTTTTTTTGTCTTTGTGACTTCAAGATAATTATATTCTTCCAACTCGTTAGACCTTTCCTTTTTTAGGAGCTTTGACAAGCTAGATCGTTTTCTGCGGGATTCTCCTTGGTTCCCTATCGGCTAACCTTCAAGTTCTGCCTTGCAGGTGTGCCCAGGTGGCCAGGTGCCGAAGTGCCCGCAGATGGGCCCGGACGCTTTCAGTCAGGTCATCTCCGAGTCGGGACGCCTGGGAGCTGCGCGTGCCCATCCAACAATCACATAGCCTACTGCGCTGGAACTTCCACGTGCAGCGAGGGGATCTGGCCTTCGACCTGCGCTACCTGCCGCCTAAGGACGACGAAAAACCAGAGGCCTCCGAGGAGCCGCTCACGAAGACGCAACGCCTCACAGGGCAGCAGGAAGGCAGCCTCCACTGCGACAAACCGGGCACATGTGAGTGCGCTGCTCGTGAAATACCAGATGTTTATATTGTGCGCACGCACCCTGAAGCTGGAGTCGCAAACAAACAGCGGGTCCGTTCGTTTAGACAATATGATATACCTCAATTTGAGAAGAATATGTAATCGGCGCGGGCTGTTCAACAGCCAGTTCATGGGAACTCAGGTCGCCTTCGTGTGACGCGTCTGCTCACGTGGAGCACCACTCGATAGGTGCTCTCGCTTCACGATCGTTCGCGTGAGATGTTTTCACTATATGAGTTCGCGTTAAGGCGAACCGAAAAATTAAACTTACGCAGCTCGATACAGTGAGTGTGAACACAATATCGGTGCCTCCTTGGTCTTCACTCATCAGTATGGCTTTGAATAGTTTTGTTTCCACAACCGAATGTTTTGCCCCACACAATACCTTTCCAAAACACGCAATATTCGCGACATCCTCACAGCTTTCAAAGACATGATTTATAACCTATTAAATATAATACTCATAGTCGGTCTCTAGACACAAAAACAAATGGTGAACTGACGAATAGACAAACCGAGTTTATGTACTGTGATGTGAAGCCTTGACATCGCCATACTCTCACGTTTTCGGGCGCCCGTGGCGCTGGTCTCGTTCGTAGACGTGCTGCGTTTCGACAACTCCTTCAGCTGGCTGACCAGCAAGAACCTGACGTACACCGTGGAGGTTCAGCCACCGGACGAAACCCCCTGAAGAAACTCGGTACCACCCGACCGGACGACACGTCGCCGGACGGACACGTGACGAACCACGGACGCCACCCACAACCGTAGTCCCCAAGGCGGCGCCAACTGCATCCATGGACACACTTCCAATGCGCTCGAGGAATGCTTCGTTTCGCAAACATTGTAGTTCAGAATTCTTGACTGGATAGAAGCGCCGGAGGACATAGGACAAAGTGAAGGTAACGAGAGCACGGAGTGGACTCGCAACTGAAAGTTTCTTAGAAAACACACTGACTTAAAGGAGCACTCCAGATATTTTGTTCATGGTCGCTCGTTGATTGGCTTTAAAGTTGGCTGAACACACAGATAGACATGACCGTACCGGTTCCCAAAGTATTATGTGAAAATAAAAAATTGCAAAATTTTTGACATTTTTTTATTTCGTTTTTATCGTGTTTTTTAGATTTTGTTTATGGTCGCTCACTGATTAGCTTTAAAATTGGAAAATTGGCTCTCCGAAAAGATATACATGGCCGTACCGGTTCCGTAAGTATTATGTAAAAATTATAAAAGAAAATCGCGAAATTGTTGATTTTTTTTATTGTTTTTGTGTTCTATTTTTTTTTTACCGAGAGCCTCTACTGGCAACACTGACGTGCGACGACAGAGATGGTACAAAGTGGGCAGTAAACCACGTTCCCAAGTGATTACAAGACGTTTTATGGTGGGAAAAGAATGCTTGGAAGCCCATTTACTAAGAAGCAATAAAAAACGCACGACATGCTCTATTTAAGACTACCTACGCGACCTGAAAATCTTTACCGTTTGTGATGTCGCACCAATGGAGAGCACTTGGAATTTCGAATGCTGGTTTCGGCATCATCTTCATTTACAGTTTTCTCAATAGCTATTTTGAATTTCGAGACAATAAGTAGCATACCGTGAAAACTAAAGTCGGGTATTCCGAAAATGCAATTTGTTTGGGTAGCTCAAAAAACGGCCGGAGTACCCCTTTAAATACCTTAATAAAACCACGTCACTTCTGGCCACCCCACACTCTTTCTAAAAATAACATTTTCTTATCTAACAGGGACACAGAAGCTCACAAGTGTGCGCCGTCTGTGGCCCTATTAGACGAGCAAATGTAATTTTTAGAGAGAAGAAGGGGGGGGGTGCTGGAAGTGACGTGGTTTTATTAAGGTATTGAAAGGGCAACCGATCGAAAAGAAAACCAAAATAAATTACTGATATCGCTTTAGTAGCACGAAATATGATCGAAACCGAAATATTACGTCGAAGTGAAGCCGAGTACTCCACTAAAACGAATTTTAAAGATACGACCAGCTGCTTTCATCTGGGTGGCTTGCGGGTTAGCTTTTAGTCAGGGAACACTGGCGCAGCACCCCAATCACGTCACGTCGCGGTGGAGTGGTGGTTGATTTCGAGCGTTGTACCGCTTAACGCAGCAGCACGGTGACGTCACGTCGCGGCCGGATGGATGGATGGATGAATGGACGGATGGATGGATGGTAATGGCTATACCTCTGTAACGGGCGGCAGCTTGCGCCACCTAGCCTAACATTTCGTCATCCCTTTTTTTTATTTGTAGAAATTTTGTTTTAACAACTCCGGCTGATGATCAGTGTTGCCACCCCTCTAGTAGATCATTTCTGTTTTGCCGTAGGCGCTCGGAAACCATAACTTTGAGCCGCGATATTTATAAAACTATACACAATATCTAGAAGGAAAAACAGTTATACCTTGTAATTCAGGGACACTGCTTTAGTTGAAAACGGTCGTAATCCCAAATTCAAAAATAGTGACGAGAGGTGTCCTTTAAGTCAGTGTGTTTTTTAAATAAACTTTCAGTTACTATTGCGCTCCGTGTTGTCCTTACCTTCTTCACTTTGTCGCTGTCTTTCGGCGTTTCTATCCAATCGTGAGCCAACTGGCCCAACTAAAGTTTTTGTTCCAGAGTTATTGTTGTCCAGTCAAGACGGATATCTTCCGAAGGATATTTTATTCCGCAATAAAAGAATTGCCTTTTTGCACTGATGGAGATTTAGATTTTTCAGCCCTTCTTTTCATTCATGCCGTATAGACTACTACTCTGTAAATAAAACAGGATAAAACGTAGCATATGAAGGACCAGTTCTTAGCGCTTTTGTGTACGAGTCTAGGATGCAGCCTCAATAGGGCCTGTTGTGGTCATACGCACGCTCCACGCGCAATCGCCGACTGCTCTTGGAGCGCGGACTTTCTCCGTGTGCGCCAACAGCAAAGCGGACAACACGCACTAAGAAGGCTATTGGTTCCGAGCTTTCCGTACAATCAAGGCGACGCAGGAGCCAACATATAGCGGGCGCAGCAAGGGGAAGAGGGAAGGGCAAGGGACGCGGCTGCAAAACGAAAGCGCCGAGTCCAGCAGCGACAGGAAGCCAGTTGTCATTACATGGCGCTCGACCGGTAGTTGAAGCGCCACTCCACGTACATGCAACCCATTCGGTGCGGTGTGTAAAGTGTGCGACAAACCGGGGTTTCTGGCGGAAGTGAGCACAGGTGTTCTAAAATGTTCTGCCTTTAGAACGCCTTTAAAAAGTGTGCTAAAGGGACGTTGTGTGTGTGTGCGTGTGTGGGTGTGCGCGTGTGTGCGCGTGTGTGTGTGTGTGTGTGTGTGTGTGTGTGTGTGTGTGTGTGTGTGTGTGTGTGTGTGTGTGTGTGTGTGTGTGTGTGTCTGCGTGTGTGCGTGTGTGCGTGTGTGCGCGTGCTGTGTGTGTGTGTGTGTGTGTGTGTGTGTGTGTGTGTGTGTGTGTGTGTGTGTGTGTGTGTTTCAGGTTGAAGGAGGTATTGAGAGATTTCAATCCGATGTTCCTGCGAAGTCACATAACGAGTGACGCTGCACACGTTAAGGATGGCTTGACAAGACATCCCACACCTCAGGCGGTGTGGGCTCTCTTGCAAAGTGCGACTGGCGTAAAATTGGCCGGTTAAGATTTCTCTTTTTTTCTTTTCTTTTTCACGAGATAACATTATTGCTAGAGCCTTTCAGTGTAACGCTATACACATTTGCAATGCTTATCGTCCAGGCCAAAAGTACTGGGTAGCTGGGCTCTGAGCGCATGGTCGGTGTACACGCCAACAAGCGGCCCTGACGTCACGCCGCTTCGGTGGCGCTATTGCCAGGGCGCATGCGGAGAAGCTGCACTTCAGGCGAATATGTTCTGCGCACGCGCAGTTCCCACACCTCGTGTGCTGGTAAGCAGCGCCTCGTGTCCTATAATGTTCCGCACAAAAAATAGCTACTTCGCACGCTCACAACACGTTTCATAGACCAAAGAAACGCTATCGAGTTTAAACGTTTACCACGTTCCGCATACACTATGTAGATAAAGCGTCCATTGTTTAAGAATAGGGGTATGGGGTTTGTTCACCCTGACGCCCTCTTGTGAAAAGGGTGTGTCGGTCGGTCAGTCAGCACTGTCACAAACCGCTTTCTTTCGCTACCGCGCGACAGTCGCTCGGACACTAAAAATCTGTCGCGTGACTGGTGATAGCTGCGAGAATGAACCCGCCTTTGCTTCAGATTTGCGCAACTATCTTACAACGAAAGAAGTGCCTACGACGAAATTTATGAGCGAATCCGTATTCACGAAAGCGAAATGATCGTAGAATGTTCGTTGCGCTGAATTCCTATGACATGCTCAGGGGTGTCTCGCGAACGTGTTTAATGCGGAGGCATTAAGTGTCCCATGGAGCGAGCCGGCGTTATCAGCATTTGAAGCCGCGCCAAACGGCACCTAAATTCCCCTGTCCCATGGAGCGAAGCCTGTAGTCTGTAGCAGCCACCCCATTGGCTGGCGCGCGGCGTAGTTCCGAGGAACGCACCCCACAGAGAAGCCCTCTCCATGGCGCAGCGGCCCGGCCGCCGGTAAGAGGAGCTGCCGATCGCAGAGCCAGCAGAGCCCGCCCGGGCCAGTGATCTCCCTACGCACATCCTAGGGGGTGTGCACCCCCCCCCCTTGTTTTTTCTGAAGGCACACTCTTAATTCGCAATGACTCCTCTATTATCAATGCCACCCGCCTAACCCTCCGCCGCCCTACAAATTTAGACCCCCCCCCCCCTAATTTCAATTTCTGGGGAAACCCCTAGCCCGGGCAGACTCGGAGAGGCCGCACGGCCGAGCTCAGCGTGGCGCGCAGCTTGCAGGAATACGCTACGTATACGAATGCTTTCGCATCCCAATAAGATAGAAGCCTTAAGAATATTTGTAGTTTGTTTGTTTTTTTACAATTAACATGACCAACAACATCGCTCGGTTACTTGGTCGCAACGACCAACGGACATTATTTTGTGGGTGGGTGGGTGTGTGTGTGCTCTCGGCAAACGTCTTAGTGTTACAAAAAAAAAGTTTTCAAACTATTGGTTGCGGCATACGGCGCGGTTGCTGGATGCACGGATGCCCGGAAACAGCGCCAACGATAACAATCCAACCAACCGAGCGCCCCTGCTCATCCTCTGGCCTTTGCCTTCCTTTGCAGCCTGCCGTGCTCATCCAGCGAGGTTTTTGCCTATGGATAAGCACTTCTTTATTTCTTGTGACGTCCAAGGGAAGACGAAGGCGAGTGCAGAAGGCACGATGCAAATTTTGCATTCGAAGCGGCCACTGGAAAGATGGAGTACCAGGAAAGCAAGAAAAGCCGCTTTTGTCTCATTTCTTTCTTCTTCCCTTGTTAGAAGGGGTGTTGTTCAAAAAACATGTTATTCTCTGACGGAGAATTCTGACTTGCATGGGGCTATTTAGGAGGTCTCTAGTAAGCATATAATGCAACGATGCTTCGCTCAGGTATAATAGAGAGAGAGCGCATTTTTAGCTGTCAAGGGACACATTTTTATGTTATTTACTTTCATTATTTTATCAAAAACTCATACGTCAATAATAAATGGGATGACTTTATTTTAAGTGCATGTTTTTTTTTTTATTCATATTAGAGCACTCATGAGAACAAAGAATCTGTTTTATTCTCTACCTAGAAACAACCGTTCATCTTGACGCAAGCATACCAAAACAAAATCCTACACGGAACTCAGGTAACATACGTATAAAGCAACATTTATGTGAAGCAAAATCTGAACCAGGCCTTTAAATTAAATTTACACTAATTTCATCGTGAAGGAAGTTGTGTCTACCAAAAACAAGTGTGAGCATACAGAAGAGGATACACCGTGACACTGAGCAGAAAAACAGCGAAAGGGTTTGAAGAAAATCTTAGATCTGTGCGAACAATATTTATTGATAATAAAAAACGAATATTACAATTTGAGTGCTAGTCAAAATCAAATGTTGGAATACGAATATCTTACAATTAATGTGAATTAGGCATGGATGATTTAAACAAACATTATCTGGAAATATTTTCCAGAAAGCATGTCAATGAAAAGGAACAATTTTATTAAATGACAAACACCTCACATACTTGTATTTAAAAAAAAGAGGTTCTGAGTAAGGTAATATTAGATTGTGTACTTCTTCAGAAACCGGCGAGTTATTCAACTCCAATGGGTGTCTAGCATCTCGGCAGTAGATAAGAAATTTAGGCAGTGCTGTGCAACTGCTGGTCTTGGGTCTTTAACGAGCGTCATACATGCAGAGATACAGGAACGCACGCCGGCACGATGCTCATCTGGAACTCAAACCGGCAGATTATGAAATGGAACCCAGGATACCTCGGTTCTGCGGCACAGGCGTTCACTTCATTGATTTATTTTTTAATTGTGTAAACCAGTAAACAACATATTCCTAAATAAACGGCAGGAAGAAAAGGTGCCTGGCTTCCGGAATGGTTTGAACTAAACCTTTGATTATTCACCCGGTCGACGCGAAACGTGCGAGGCCCCCTCGCGAGCGAGGTCTGCTAAATCTAGTAACTCGGTGAATCTTCAACGTTTCAAAAAATTAGGTATACAGCTGCTATCAATTACTATCGCTTCTAAGTTTTAATTGGCGGACACAAGAATTGCGCAAAATGCGTAATGCGCTTCTCAGCGAGCGATTTTAAATTTATATACAATTCTTAGTAAAAAATGTATAAAACAAATTAATCAATCACCTGAATTCGCCGGGACATGGCCGACAATTTAAGAATGTATAGAACATTTTTTCTTTTTCTTCCGAACACAAGTCGCGATGTGACAAACTTCATTGCCATGTATTCAATGCGGGAGGAGCTAAGCGTCAGTTGCTGACTCGACGTTGCGAAAACAACTGTGCGGTGCTTTGCAACACTGTGCGCGTGCAGAGCTAAGATGACAGCATCTCACTTACTCTGGGGAATGCAAAATATTTTTGTACCACGGATTAAGAAAAAAACCACAGAATCGAAAAAACAAAAGAAAACAAGAATCAGAGAGGCTGTGAATACCCGTAAGCTTTAATGTAAAGCTCCAGGGTTGTTCCTAAACATTTCAAAGTATTTTTGTTTGTTTTTTTATACAAAAGCAATTTAGAGGCTCTGTTACTCGTGAGAAAGATTACTCACAAAAAACAACTTGCACGTTTCTTTAAAAAATAAACCGTTTTTAATCGGCATAGATGCGAACTACCATAGCCACTCCGTGCTATTACATAGCGCGTCGTCTGCTCGCTTTCTGCCTTCTTCGTCACAGGAGAGCACCCGCGAGGTGGCGCCACCAAGACATCTCGTCGTCAATAGGGCTTATAGCGGGTTCGTTTCACACGCAGTGGCACCGTTCGAGTTCTCTCCCAGAATGCATCGCACTCGCAGAGTGTTGCACCGGAGGACTGAACTCAAACGAACACGCCAAATGCACCGAGTGCAGAAGACTTATGCTGCCGCCATCTATGTTGTAGAAAAGGTACCAACCTCAAACCGAAACTAGCGCCTTTCTGTTCGGAGTGTTGGGAGGGAATACGAAGTGCAGTCGCTACCAACGTTTATCTACAAACGTTGGTCGCTGCAACCTGTAGTTTATATTTGCGATGACTTCACAACTTGGCTGTCGTAGAGATTATTACAGACGGCGTAAATTTCCGCAACCAGCTGTCTACAAAGCAGCTGGTTACGATCTCTTTATAACCGCTTACACTGAAGAAAACTGATGATGCTGTCCGTGCAGAAGCTTGATCCGTTTGAGCATGGTATTATGTGTGAACCACTGAAAGGGTACGGCTTAAAACTAGTCTGTCGGAATATCCAGCAAAACTTTTGGGGGCTTTCGATTTCGATCGTTACAGGTGGATCAGATATTAGCCTTGGTGAGGGCGTCGAGAACGAGAGCTTTCTCGAGACAAAATACGACAAGTCAAGCTAGCTGACGTAGGTAAATGTTAAACATGATGATGTTGCCCAAGCCTCGGGTAAAGTCACTATGTTTAGCTTTCTCTGATTCTTATTGGGCAGTCACAGTTTTCTGCTGGAAGAGTTTTGTCGACAAATATTTAGGGCTGGGCAATTGATCGATTAACCTTCCGATTAATCGATTAAGGCTTTAATCGCGATCAAATTTTTTAACCGGTTAATCGGTTTTTTAATCAGTACTCAAAGAAGTCCGTTCCCAGCCAGGTGCTATGAGCAAGGTTCAATTCTCAAGCTCGCGAAGCATCACGTGTTCGAGGATATACATTACAGTTCTGCCGAGGCCAGACGAACAAGCCGGGCCCGCAATTGATCCCTTTACGACCGCGAAACTTCACGTGTTGAGGATCTATACACATCCTGCCCAGGCAAGACAAACAAGCAGAAAAACAAGCTGCGGAAGCTAACAACGCCATGGTTACTTGTTCCAGTATTCGGCCCATAAAAATGGACGACTTAAAGAGTATGAAAGACAATCTCGCTGGAAAGTTTGGGTTTAAAGTAAACTCCAGTGGTGAAGTTTTTAACTCGAAGGAAGTCCACTGCATCATCTGCAAAAAGCCGTTTCTCGCTAGAGTGGAAGCGTAAGTTCGCTTCAGTATCGCCTACAGTGGGAAGCACCCATGTAGCTGCAGCAAGGACTCATCCGCCAAACACGCAGACAACAATCAACGCCTTCTCATGCGAGGTTACTTTCTCTGTAAAAAAGAAAGAAAAGCATCGCCCAAGCTCTGACTTCTTGTCTTCCTGTCGGAGAATGTGGACAAACGTTTTTGTCTTCGGAGCTGGAGCAAAAATATGAGTCTTTGAATCGTTGAACTATATGTATCCTCAATTCTAAATGTCCTTTGCGCCGTGTAACAGAGAGTAAAATAAGTCTTCAAAGGCAAGACGAGTTGTTGCATTCTTTTTAATATATTATTTATAAAAATTAACGCAACCGATTAATCGATCAATTAATCGATTAAAGGATGGCGATTAATCGGGTTAAAATTTTAATCGACGCCCAGCCCTACAAATATTAAATTTTTAACCCGCAAACGGATGGTGATAAACATCTCGGGGGCCGCTGATGCGTTTGTTCAGAGCATTTCTTTACACCCTGGTATATTTCAGCGTCTGTACGGCAACAGAGCGACTTAAAACCTGCAAAGAAAGCACGGTTTATCAAATGCTTCCTTCATGAAATAGCAGACGCTCACAATTCAAGCTCGCGTTTGATGCCGTTGCCCGCGGGACGCGATTTCTATCCGATCATCTACTTTTTTCCTTTCGGTTTCGCGACACATCGTAGCGGACGAATCCTCGTCGTCTGCTTCCGCGCTCCTCGCCGGAGAGAGGCATGGCGGGATTGCATTTTGGCGCACTCCCGATTTTCTCGGTGCAGCGAGTGCATGCACGCGTGGGGTGTCGGCGCTGAAACAAACTTGGAGAGTGCAACCACTCGTGCAGTGCCGGCTGAAACGAACCCGCTCCACGCTGCGAGTGGGCACGCGTGAGCACGAGTGCCGTGAAATCAACTCGCTATTAGTAAACATGTACGGCCGCCGTTTTTACTCTATTCTTAAAATTTCACCTGTAAGTTGAGCTCTGAAAAAATGGACATAAATATAGTTTTTTCCTTTTTTTAATTGCGTTGGCGTGCTCAGTTTCAGGTATGTACGTTTGAAACACGAATTTTGCAAGGCGTGCCAAATGTGCTGGTTTTTGCGGCCCCTACCCGTATACCGGATGCTTGCAGCAACAAGCGCTCTGCCATGATGCAGCGACCTTTTGCAGCTGTTACACCGAATGTTATTGACGAGAATTCGTAAAAGTGATGATTCTCCGGGGTCCTTTTTCGTTTTTAATTGCTTGTTCTTTTCTTTTTTTGTATAGCCGATGTGCGGTAGTAAAAACAACAAAAATAGGAGAACAGCAACTCCGAAATAAATGTATCTCAATCCTTCTACAAAAGTTCGAAGACCCCGAATGTGCACCGTGTTGTGTAGTTGACGTTGTCTTTTGTTGTTGTTGTCGTTGATGGTTGTCGTTGTTGTTGTTTTCTTGTTGCTTAGCTACCCTGGATATTTATTTATGAGCGTTTCTGAGCTTCGAAAGCGAGCTGCACATGACGTGTCTGCACATGACGTGTCTGCCGTAGTCGAAAGACACGTCGAACGTATCCGTGATACACGCAAAATATGCAGGGCATTTGCGGCACATGGCATACCGATATCTGTAGGATATTATCGCCGTGAATGAAGGTGTAATGATCCTGTACAACGCCCGGAAACCGCACCTCCTTTGGGTGATTGTAAGAAGCATCATTCTTTTTTTAATTGTGTTGGCGTGCTCAGTTTGAGGTATATGTACGTATCAAACATGAATTATGGAAGGGGCGCCAAATGTGCTGGTTTTTGCGGCCGCTACCGGTACCCCGGATGCTTGCAGCAACAAGAGCACTGCCATGATCCGTAGACATTTTGCAGCTGTTACAGCGGATGTTATTCACGAGAATTCGTAAAAATGAAGGCTCTCCGGGGTTCTTTTTTTTTTAATATTTATGTTTTCTTTTTTTTTTTTTAGCCGAAGTGCGGACGCAAAAACAACAGAAATAAGCGAACGGCGGTTCTGAAATAAATGTATCTTAATTCTACAACTAACGTCCGAAGACATCGAATGTGCACCGTGTTGTGTGGTTGACGTATTCTGTTGTTGTTGTCGTTGTTGTTGTTTGCTTCTTGCTTAGCTACCCTGGATGTTTACTTATGAGCGTTTCTGAGCTACGAAAACAAGCTGCACATGACGAGTCCAATGCAGTCGGGAGACACGTGGAACGTATCTGTGATACGCGCAGAATTTGCACGGCATTTCCGGCACGTGCCATACTGATATCTGTAGGATATGATCCCCGTGGTTGAAGGTGTAATGATCCCGTACAACGCCGGCAAATCGCACCTTCTTTGGGTGATTGTAAGAAACATCATAACTGCATAAGGTTAAAAAGTAACTGCAAAGAAAAAAAGTTTTTTTTTAAACAGCCTAATTGCGACAAGCATGTCAAAAAACAATTTTTCCGCCAGAAAAAAAATTTTACATCAATATTTATTGCGTGACACTGATTTTAGTTTGCGGTTATTTCGTCCGTTTCAAATCGCGCACCACGAAATTGGGATTTCGTGGCGTCAATCTCAATCGGCTGGTATTCTTCTCATTGGCTAAGAGTTTGATTATATGCCGCTTAAAAGGAAATATGCCGCTCAAAAGGAAATTGCAACATATAACAAACGTTTAACAACCAAGATCTAAGCTGTCAATCAAACTCTTAGCCAATGAGAAGTATACCAGCCGATTGGGAATGACGTCACGAAATCCCAACTTCGTGGCGCGCGATTTAAAACGGACGAAATAGCCGCAAACTAAAATCAGTCTCACGCAATAATTATTGCTGTAATTTTTTTTTCTGGCGGAAAAATTGTTTTTTGACATGCTTGTCCCAATAAGGCTGTTTCAAAAAAACTTTTTTCTTTGCAGTTACCCTTAAAGGGAAACGGTCAGCAAGAACGATAGGGACAAAACACAGACAGGTCAGCCATAACGATAAGGACAAAACACAGACAGGTCCTATCATTCTAGCTGACCATTTCCTTTGCATTATGTACCAACTAGCTCAACTTCAGCCTGTTACGCATAGGGTACGTTCACAGTTTGACAGAAATACCATAAAAATTATAATCTTAATATGTACCAGATTCGGGAGAAGCGCCTCGGCGTGAGGGCCACAGGAGCAACGTGGGGGGGGGGGGGGGAGGAGGAAGTGGCTGCTTCGCAGGAGGAGGAAGAAGGAACAGCTCAATAAGGATTTCTCAACATGCTGGGGAGGGAAGAAACATCTTAATAAAGTGGCAGGAAATTGGAGCAAAATTAGAGGCGGAAACTTTTACTCTGTATGGGGAACCAGAAACACACATTAGAGGTGGCTGAACGGCAGTGTAGGGGTTCCGGAACACTCCTCTGGGGTACGGATATCTGAAAATAAGAAATAACTCGAGGAACGAAAATACAAAACACGCCATTAGGGCTAAATTTGAAGAGCTAAGCATATTATGTGCCGTATGTCAGAGTGAGAGAGAGAAGAAGGCGTTAGAACATCTGGTTTTGTAGTGCACGGGATTTAGTCGCTCCTGCCATCCCTGAAGGAGTAACAGATCTGGTGGGCGCGCCGGGTTTTTCTGGTGGGGATCGAAGAACGGAGGATGAAATGGTTACAGTCACAAAGAGGTGGTTAGATCATTGGTGGAAATTTGCTAAAGAAAATTGAATGAAGTAAACCTGAGTAGCACAGATGGTGAACAGTCGAGACAGCTAAAAAGTGGGACTCCCTCATGCGTGGCTCCGCGGTCCAAAGTCTCACTCCTCTACCCCAGTAGGTCCGGTGCTGGGGTGACGCCGACAAGGCTTGATGAAAATTGTCCACTTCCTCGCTGGGTGGGGAAAGAGAGCGGGAGAAAGGCAATTCCTTAGAATTACCCTCCTGTAGTTATCGCTACAGTTACCAACACGGACGATTTTAGACCTGCAATTACAAATTTGTTAAACGATGCATCGAGGTAATTTTTTATTCTTGTATTTCATTTCTTTCTTACTCTTATATGTAAGTTACAGTACCTCACCCCTAACTGTTATGCCTTGGGAAAAAATAAATGAAAATTAATATAAAGTCAAACTGAAAAGTAAGGTCCAGGGTATTTTTGACAGTATATTCAAGTTTTATTTTTAAATACCATGACTCCAGTCGGCAGATTTTTACATGGCTGTGAAAACCGTCGGCGACCGAGGCTTATAGGCGTGCACAAGGAACACTTGACCATCGAGGGGCGAGTCGCCGGCATCTTTTTCGGCCCACCATTTGGTCGATTCCTCGGTCACATCTTTCAGTAGGAGAGGGCTTTCTTCTTCTGTTACAACATGTTTCAGAAGATTGTAAGACATCTGTACGGCTGAAAAAGAATTGGCAGCGACCTTTATCTCTAAAGCTTTATAACGCATGAAATGTAGATCGGAAATTGGTGAGGGAATTGTTGTGACACATAACGTATATTTTCCCGCTAAATTTAGCGAGGAAACCGAATATTTTTATAGGTCACGTGACGTCAAGTCACGTGACGTCAATTTTCGCCTCTAAATTTAGCGGGTAACTGATTTGGTGTATAAGTCACGTCACGTCAATTTTCTTCAAAATTTAGGTGGGAAACTGGATTGATGTTTTGGCCACAAGACGTGAATTTTCCCGCTAAATTTAGCGGGGAAACTAAGTTGACAAATGGGTCACGTGCCACCAATTTCTAGGTCGCGTGACGTCACATGACGCCACTTTTTCCGCTAAATTTAGCGGAAGGTGCACGGACGGACAAAACTTTAGAATTGGATTGGGCATCGTGGCCCGCAACTTTGCTGCAGTCCACCGCAAGCTGAGACCAAGTATAGACAATCGGGGAATTCGAAGCTGTACAATGAGTTGGAGGCAAACATAGCTGTAAACTATCACAAAGGTCTCTTACTCGGATATTCGCCGCTACAGGGCATGTATAGACGTTAAAATATGGTCTTACTTTAAGTTATTACATTAATTTAAACGCACAAGCCTCACGTGGAATACCTTATATATATTTTGGTGTTCTGACATGTTGCAACGATGTCGATTGGAAAAGCAAAACTGACTAAAAAATAATTACTTGGGCTCAAATAGAAACATCATATCCACCCACTCTCGGAACTTTAAATATAACGGCAGAAATACTTACCAATCAAGTTCTCCAAGCTGGGAAATGTGTGCTCCATTCGCAGCACCTCACACCTTGTTGGCGTCAGATCGGCGGTCTTCAGCAGACCCTTTATGTACGAGATAAGAGCTCCCTTATCCGTTATGTCTACGCTCGGAGGAATAGGCTTCTCGAGGATCTATGTACGAAAGAGAGATGGCACAAACCTTAGTTGATTATTTACTGCCTGGAAGAACGGCCACAAGCCCATTCAAATTTGTCATAGTCGGGCGATGAAAATATGTTTCTACTTTCGCTAAACACTACCTAGACCCACATCCTAACATTTATAACTAAATAAACTTATCATAGTCTTTTTTTCTAGGCAGCGGCAGTTGCCAAAGAAATTTGAGAAATAAGAGCATCGTTCATTCCCTCAAATCGAAGCCAGAGCAAACGGCCACGTGGCCTGGTGCATACATCCTACGCCGACAACGTTAATCATAGCCACGCGCTCGGATTGGAAAAGTAGAAAACGTGTGCTTAGCTCCAGGCATTGTTAGAGCTCGGCTATTCTCATCACCGCAGTGGTTGGACACGAGCCACTACTCGAGCCCCCCTGGGGCATTTATTGTTACGAGCCGAAGTCAAGTGCTCACGCAGTTCTCGTGTTCAATTCATGAGCCGCGCTCGACTGTCGTCAGGCGAGCGGTTTCGATCCCACAATTACGCCATCGAGCTTTTCGAAGGCAAGACTGAAAGAAATATTCCCCTTTTACTCCACAGGAATTTCACCGCGACCAAGAAGCTATTGAATTAGTGGCGGTCTTTGCGAGTATACCTGGGCCAGACTAGGACCAGCACGTCACTGCAAAGTCATGAACATTTTAACCATATATCTTTTTATGACCCCCATAATAAACACAGTGTGTAGCTTAATATGATCGCGTTATATCTCGGCTTGTGATTCGTTCTTTGGGGCTTGTTATAGCAAATGGTGTGGTCACATTGGTTGCGGAGTGATAAGATGTTTGAGAGTTGCCACCAACAGCGTTTCTTTTTTTTAGAGCGCAGCTCTTAGGCGCCGTTTCCAGCTTGAGCGGCGTCGGCGTCGCCGTCGCCGTCGCCGTCGGCGGTAGCCGCGCGGTGCCACGATGGGTAAATTTTCCCCGCTAAATTTAGCGGAAAATTTTCCCCGCTAAATTTAGCGGAAAAATTTTCCCCGCTAAATCTAGCGGGAAATTTTCCCCGCTAAATCTAGCAGAAAACTTTCCCCGCTAAATGTAGCGGAAAATTTTCTCCGCCCCCCGCCTCTAGAGGTCACGTGACTCCCAGGCCACGTGACCCCCCCCGGAGGTCACGTGACCCCCTTTCTTCCCCTCCTCCTCAGGAGCTGCGCTCTAATTCGGCGTTACAGGGAGTTGTAAACGGCTTTCATTTTTTCTTCTTATGTTAGTAACTATAAATTAGTTTTACATTGCGCAAATCAACATTCTTAATAATTGTGACTTTTGGGGCTTGTAGGCTGCAGTAATGATTCACGCGGGGACTGTTTATAAGAATACTTTACACTTTAAAAGGTGCCCTGAGGAGGTTTGTAAGATCGCCTAAATAATGGTGATAATTCACTCTGCTGGCTCTAAGCATCCCAGATATCTCTTCATCATTTCATAACGATACGCGGCCCATTTCCTCATCAAAAAAGCAATCAAAGATCGAAACACACCGAAGTCATCTCCGGCGATGGGAGCAGCATGTTCCCAAACCAGGATTACTGTCAGCCAATAGAAGTAAAATATCCTCGCGCCTCTGCCCACTCGAACCGCGGAGTGATATCCCGAATGCGCGCGGCTCGTCGCCCATACAGCACAGACTACGATTCAACACAGCGAGCGCGCGTTCAACAGCTGACGACCGACCACATCACCCCCGTGGAAAACAGAAAAAAACAAACATAGTGCACTCTTTCTGAGACGATTCTTGCAGTACTGCACGTGCCCTCTCCATGAAAAATAACATTTTTTCGACAACGAAAATTAAACATTCCTCGACTACGCCTATTTGCTTATATTACCTGCAAAGGCATACAGATTTTGTGATAACAGCGTTGCAATCTCAACGAAATGTCGCGTCTTCATTGGTCACATGTCGTCCTGGCTGCCGGAACAATGCTCCTCGCACCCCGGAGATGACCTCGGTGTGTTCGATCTTTGAATGCTTTTTTAGTAGGAAAATTGGTCGCTAATCTTAAGATTTGTGGATTTCTATGATGCTTAGAGCCCGCAGAGTGAGTTATCGCCATATGTAGGCGATCTCGGAGACCTCCTCAGGACATCTTTAAGAAATCTGAAGCACCTACTTTTACCACAAAGCAATTGGGGGAGCGAATTGCTGCAATCTAGGTGGGAGCTCGGCAAATGACGAAGCTAAATAATATGTTTGGACCTTAAGACTGGGCACGGTCAAACGTCATACTCAGTGCCACAGCGCAGACTATTTAAATGGGAAACATTTATAGGCCTACAGGTTTTCACGTGAAGCCTCAAGAAGCGTAATCTGGATTTCTTTCGCTAAATTTAGTGGGGAAAATGATGTCACATTGCTTCATGCCACGCGACCTACACGCAAATTCAGTTTCCTTGCTAGATTTTGCGGAAAAATTGACGTCACGTGACATGATGTCACGTGATTCTATATGAAAATTCAGTTTCCCCGCTATGTTTAGCGGGAAACTCGACATCACGTGACCTACACATTAATTCAGTTTACCCGCTACATTTAGCGGGGAAATTGACACGTCAAAAGTGGAATTAACACCACTACCTCCACTAGCTCTAACTAACACTAACTCTACTCTAACTCTTAGTCTAACTCTAAATAACTCTAAACATGTATTCACAATGGTGTTCAAATCGCAACCACGAAGCGGATCGGCCCGTTTTCATCATCAAACGCGCGTGAAATTCTAGGGAATCTTTAAGCAACCACGCTCGCAACCGCTTTGCGAACGTGGTTCAACCACCAGTGTGAATACGGCGCTATTCTAAATGTAACTCTAACTAATCCTAACTATAACTTTAAATCTAACTCTATATCTAATCAACTCTAACTAACTGTAAATCTATCCAAATTTAACTAACTCTAGATCTAACTAACTCTAACCGCAGAATTCACAAACTTCACTCCAATGGAGGGCCCCTCCACTTCTCCAAGGATGGCACGAGCGCCAGCGCTGGCCAATCTCGACGTCGGATAGGCGGCCTAGGCTGCTTATCTTTCGTCACGATTGGCCAGTGCCGGCCCTCACGCCTTCCATGGGGAAGTGGAGGGGCGCCTCAATTGGAGTGAGGTTTGTGAATTAGGCGGTAACTAACACTAACTCCCCACTAACTCCACGAATCACTTATTTTAGCGCTGTTGGTTTAGCACCACTAGCGCTAAACCAATAACGTTTCACACAGCAATACAATTGCAGGGAAATATGTGACACGTTTTACGTGTAAACATTATCTTCAACCTCGTCATTCTACGAGCTTGCGTTGAAGATTGCAGCGGCTGCCTCTTTCAAGTGCTTTGCGGGAAAGTAGACACTAAATATCTTAGAGTGTATAGACTCGACACGGTAGTTTCTTCAAGTGCAATATATGCATTTTAATTAAGATTCCAGATGTCCGTAATGCCTATAGACCAACACGCTGTTTACAAACAAGCCCGCATTTGCCCACACCAGGTGTGGGTACTGCGCGTGCGCAGAAGACGGATTCGCAGGAAGTGAAGCTTCTGCGCATGCGCAACGCCATCGACAGTGCCACCACAGCTGCGTGACATCAGGGCCGCGTGTTGGTCTATAGCCAATGGAACGTCGGCAAATGTCTGCCCTCAGAAATGATGATTAGCTCTTCTTGGCGTAAATATTTTGTTATTCTTAAAAGGGGCGTAACACCTGTGGGGAGTTGGTTACTGAAGGTTAAAAGACAGGGGAAAAAAAGACAGATATTAACTCACCTCTCTGTACTTCTGCCAACGGTCCATTGCGGCCATTTTTTTGTGAAACCGCATCGTAGGGCTGGAAGCGTTGAAGAGTAGAAGACATCCTCCTCCGGGTTTAATCATTCTGGCGACATTCTTCAAGACCGTCTCTTGGTCCTTCATCCAGTGCAAGCAAAAGAAAGAGTAGACGCGATCAAACTCTCCGTGGCGCTCGACGAAGTCTGACACATCCTCAGACGCAATGTCCAGGACGTCATAACAGATCTTGGGATGGGCGAAATGCTCCCGCGCATACTTCACCATGTCCTCGGACACGTCAACGGCCATGATCCTTCGGCACGGCGGGCAGCGGGAAAGAAGGCAGTCGCGCGTAAAGTCTCCAGGACCGCAGCCCACGTCGAGAAACTGCTCGTCGGAGGTGTCCTCACTCTCAAATGATCCTTCGAGTAATTCCAAAGCATGGATGCCATTTCGCCGCTGAATTTCATTGTTCACCACGTACTCGTCTGGCTCGAGGGTGCGGGAGCTTGTCTCGTCTTTCACGGACATGTTGTAGTCTGTGAACAAAGTATCGGTAATGGCAAAACGAAAAAAGCCTCCTCGGTGGTTCGATTATATCGGCGCTCGAAGGACGCTCTTTCTATTCGTGTTCAAAAAGTGTTTCTTTCGCGTGACTTCAGACTACTGAAACAAGGACGTATAACCCTCGAATTACTCTTTGCGTTCCGCGAGTTCCCAATACCTAACTGCAGTGAGCGCTTCCCTCCAAACTTGTGCAGCTTGAATGTGTAGAAACAGCTGGTGTCAATAGCCACGAGCAGAGCTTGTCGCGCTTTTCCGTTCGGATCAGTATATGTCAATTTTTTTTTATTCTAGGAAGGTTTATATTGGAATTGGTCGAGGGTCAGGAATATCAAACCAGGTAAATTAACGGAATGTATTTGATGTCGGTTTGGAACCACAAAGGAACTTAAAAGTTTCACATGGTGGGTGTAACAACTTCAAAAAACGAGGACAATGAAAGGAACAGACACGACAGGACAACAGCTGTACTCGCAACTGAAACGTTTTATTTGAAAAGGAAAGGAAACACATACGTCAAAACCAGATAACACAGTGTGGGATCAAACAATACGCCACACACAAGGCACGTGTCATCAAAACAGGTTCACTAGAATCAACTTATGCCAGTCATGATCTGGCGTTTTGATGACACATGCCTTGTGTGTGGCGTATTGTTTGATCCCACACTGTGTTATCTGGTTTTGACGTATGTGTTTCCTTTCCTTTTCAAATAAAACATTTCAGTTGCGAGTACAGCTGTTGTCCTGTCGTGTCTGTTCCTTTCATTGTCCTCGTTTTTTGAAGCTGTTACACCCACCATGTCAAACTTTTACCAACTCGCCCAGTTCAACACCTTGTTAGAACTTAAAAGTAATTGTGCTACTTATTTGATAGAGCAAACAAAAAAAGTAAACATGTTTTTTTTTATTGAGGGAAAATACTTCTTATTTTTTGTAGCGTGGCTCAAGTCTGAGTCATCGTGACGTCCCGAACCAAGCCGGTACACCTGACAAGAGGCGTCACGCCTCGGCTATATAAGCCGTTGCCCTCCCTGAATAAACCTCTTTCATCACCCGACGTCTGGCCCGCTTACACTTTTCATTTGATTGAAATCGGCAGCTATAGAGGGTGTCCGCGCCACTGCCACCCGCCATGACAGGGGATAGATATACTTCCGGTTCTACCAGGTTTACCATGTGTTTCTGGACACCCTCCTAGATAAGAAAGATTAAGTGGTTTCCGGTTTCACTAACGAAGGACACCGTAAAGCCACAAAAGAGACATGACTACGACGTCAGCGTTCGACTAGGAGTCGTGTTCTCACTGATTTGACACGAGTTCCAGCCTCACGCTGACGCCGTAGTCGTATCCAATCTGTGGCCTACGGTGGCCTTCGTTAGTGACGCAGGAAATAACGTAAGCCGGAGTCACACTGCTTCTTCATCATACCGCGAGATTCGTGCTTTGAATGCCGCATGGCAATGAGTTCAAGGATCAACTTGGGCATGAAGGCATTTGAACCACGGATATTGCGGTGACTTGTATTGCAGACTGTTTTTATATGATGTATGAGCAGTGAGACCTCGGCTTTAAACTTTCTTTGCTAAAAGGTGATCTTTTGGTGCGTGCGCGACGAGCCTTGGTTCACTAGCGAGCAATTGCTTCGAAAGCTACGCTCTAGAAATGCCGCAGTCTTGTGCTTTTAGTTTGCCAATGCGCACCGGCAGGGACAGAATGTCACAAGTGAAGTTCTCCCATTTATCTCGAGATGGGGAACGCCACCGACGGCGCCGAGCTTGGGGGATCGCAGCTAAGCAAACGGTGCTCGCCTACTTTGACGTGCTGCCTACAGATGGCGCAACGCGACAAACGCGAGGGTGCGGTGCTAAGCATGTGCCACATCAGAACGCGAGGATGCAGCGTTCCCTAAAGGCCTGTCCAAACAGGCTACTACAAACCACACGACTCCTGCAAAAGTCGTCAAAATTGAACCGTCCGGCAGTCGTCGGTCGAATGTCTGTTTGGACACCGGCCAAGCCAAATTCACGACTTGCCTCCTCGCCTCCTCCACTTGTCGTTGACGTCGGTGCTCGTCCGACTTGACGTCACACGCCACCTGCCAATGGTATGCCTGATGCCTGTCTATCTCCCGCGGCTCACGAAGTCGCCGACCTTGCTACCGCCGTCACCTCGGCAGGAAGGCCAAAGAGGTCCGGCTTCGGATGGATTTGGGAGATTCCTTCGTCGAAGCGCGCGTTTCGGCCGCCTCGGCTCAGCTTTTTTCGTCAAAATCCACGCTCGTAGCTCGAAAAAATTAATAAAGTGCAGTGCGCAAAAGGAGACTTTTAGTTGTATGTAGAAACACTGAGAACTTAAGAATATAGCATTTATTTTATTAAATTTCAAACCAACCACGTTTGTTTGTCTATACGAGGTACGTTAGGAACAAGAGCCGCGGGAATCCGATCCAATCCACAGAACTGCTGGACGATGACACGACCTTGGACACGACGCGGGCTCGCCTGGCTTGCCCCCTCACACTCGAGTCTTCCCTTTCCCATTTTCGGGACTTCCAAAGCGGCGGAGGCCTTGAGCGATTGACCGACAGCCAAGAGAGCGTGTGAGTGGCTCTCCGGACCCACGTGATGAGCAGAGCAAGGCCGCCGTGGAGGAAGCGAGGGAGATTTGACGGGGAGTCTCCCGCAGCTTGACGAGGGAAGTTTCCTCCGACGGCCGGAAGCGCAGCGCAGCAACGATTTGCAGGAGTCGTGAGTGTTGCAGTATCCTGTTTGGACACCCCTTAAGGGGAACTCCGCCGTTTTCTTCATAGTCCCCGATTTGCCTAAAAACTTGCTAAAAGCACCAACAAACGTCGCTGAAATAGTAACCCAAATATTTGGACAAAATAACTTTTTTTTCGCGAAGTTACAGAATTTACAATTTTGGTCCTCATCGTGTTTTTCAAAGTGAAAAGCTCTACTGGCAACATTGAAAAAGTGACGTCATGGGTGGGCAGGGGTTCACTCTTTGGGCTGTAGACTTTGTTCCCAACTGATTACAAACAGTTTTATGGTGTCAAATGAATGCTGTGGAAGGTCGCTCCAGCTCCCGCGCAGCAGCACGAAACAAATGCTCGGCATAGTTCATTTTTACGCTGCTCGCTCGAACCGCAAGCCTGCCCACCCGTGACGTCACGGCAATGAAAAGCGCGGGTATATTCGAATCTTGGTTTTGGCGTCATTTTCATTGGCCGATTTCACAATAACTATTCTGAATTTCGCGATACTAAATAGCATACCGGAAAGAGTAAAGGACGGCGATTTCGAAAATATAGTTAGTTGGGGTTGCTCAAAAAATCGCCGGAGTTCCCCTTTAAAGGGCAACTCCGCTTCATTTTTGATATTTAGAAAACTATGCAGCCCTCTTCAGTATCATATAGGAAGACCCCATGTCAAATATTACGATCTAATTCCGTCTATATATTTAATAAACTGGCCAGCAAACTTTCAAATGAGCCAAGTCGCCGAAATCTGCCAACTCTAGCGTGCGGCGTGAGGCGCAATCGTCAGCGCAGTCAATGCGACGGAGTTGGAGCGGCCAACGTTGACCCACTACGCCAAAGGCATGACTACGTCATTCTCGCGTTTTGTTTGTTTTTACTTCTCAGAGCGAAATTGAACGATGACGTCATGAGTTTCTCCTCCCGGTGTTGGCTCAAGGGCGTCCACGTGATCACCGTAACGCGGATGCGCTAGTTTGCGCTGCCCTGCGCGCTTATCGGTCTGTTTCTCCGCTCCCCCTCTCCTCTTTCGTCTTCTCCCCTTCCCCCTCCCCCCGGGCCATCACCGTCCACGCCATCCGAAGCGACCTGCCCGCGTCGCGTGTCCTGTTCCTCGCCCCCCCCCCCCGAACGTCACAAGACCACGTGGTTCGACGTGACGTGGCCATGACTCTGACAACACGAGGCCAATGTTGCCTGACGCAACCGAAGTTTCGGTTTCGGTATCAGCTGATGTTTAAATTAAGATTACACAAATAATATTTCACATTTCGCGAATTCGAAGACGTAGAGCTGTTTAGTAGTGCTTTGTGAAATGGAATCACATGTAAGCCTAAATTTTTCGGAATTGAGCGGAGTTGCCCTTTAAGCCCACACCCATGAACAAGCTAGAACGAGCCGCACGGGTAAACTTAAGCAGAGAAATAACAGCAAAGCGTCAATAAGTCAACGCAGCCGCTTGGAAGGCTCTCCATTCGTAAAAGTGATTCTGTCCCAAATGGTAGGTCAACAGAGATTTAATGTCCTAGACAACTCACCGTCCACGCCCCCATGGGAAGACATCCTAGCTATCAAACCCCAGCCAATCCCACAAGGAGGGGAAGTCGGAGGAGACCAACGCAGACAAAAGGCTACTAACAAACACCTTCTTGAGGTACAAACCCTCTTACGCCAACCCCAAAACATAATAATCTACACAGACGAAGGACGCAACTCCGACGGAAAGACCTTTGTGGCAATCCACGAACTCCGAGAGGGTCACACAGAGTGTCTGAGAATACCCCTAACACCAAGCCCCGATACAGCAGTGCTTTTAACCATTTTGGAAGCACTAAATGTACGGGTAACCCAAACAACGCAAGATCCCAACGGCAAGACTGTGCATCTTTTTACGGACTCAAAGGAGGCCGTCTGAGAATGTATGAGCTTAACGGATAAAATACCAAGCTGAGGCGCATTAAGGAAGTATACTAAGAAATACTCTCCCAGGGACGATAAACAGTTATCATGTAGACCTGGCCACGCAGGTATGGCGGGGAACGAGGAGGCTGACCGAGCCGCGAGGGGTCTGCTAAATGTTCATGAACCCCCACAAGGCTCTGTCAGATCCCTTGGTTCATCAACACACGCAATCGACCCAAATCCCCTCGAACGCAAAGAGCACTACAGCACAGTTAGGAAGCACCACCCTATCGATCTGCTGCCCCTTTATCAGAGTTCACTACCACCCAAGTATTCGGGGTGAGAGAGGGTGTGTCTCAGGGAGGCTGTAGATCCAGACGGCCATCACACTCGTATGCCGAGTGCGGTTCTACAAGTCCAGATTAACATGAACCCAGCCCGCTTTGCTCTTCGTGTGCTGTGCCGGCAACTTGCATCCATATCATCTGGGAGTGCAGGAAACATACTCTCACAAGACAACTCAGTCTAGCTCACATACCACCTGGTCACAGACCCACAACATATGAGTGGACTAGTCCCCATTACAAACAACAACAGCGCAAGGAAATTTTAAATTCATTAATACAATACATAAGGTCCACACATAGCCATGTATATATATTTAAGTTGCTTTTCACCCGTCGTTTTCTTTTCTTTCTTCTCTTTTTCTTATCCTTGATCCCACTCCCCATCAGCTCCCGCCCTCCTCCCCCCCCCCCCCCACCCAGCCCCAGCCCCAGGTGCGACCCGATGATTCCAGTTTGAGACATTCGGCCTCTATCCCTTTCCGTTCAATAAAATACGTTTCCAATTAATAAATGCGGCGCCAGCAGCGCCTTGACCTACAATCTTCTAAGGTCCCTATATACGGTCTCTGTACAACGATAGGTCACGTGGGTCAGTGACGACACTTGACAATTTGATAGCGTGTGACGTCACTTTCACATAACCTCATGACGTCACGTAAAGTCACACGCACACAGATAGCATGCGCCCAGCTCAATCACAACACATCTGTGCTATCCGATTTTACAGCGAAGCTGCTATGTGCTACGATCTGGGAAAACAATTCGTCCATGGTTCTTAACAAAAAAACTCCAGTTTAAACGCAGTTGTTCGTTCCGATTGGTCACGGCAAGTATAAATAAAATGAGGGGGCAACCCGCGTGAGTCAGCCTTTTTGGCATTATTAGATAGTGAGGTCCTGATCCCTTGTTCTCATGTACGGTCACCGACTTATCTCAGCTAATAGTGCGCTGCGACGAGGCTGAGAGCAGAACGCGCCGATCTAACCTTCTTTTCTTTCGCTTCCGCGAGGCCTGATAAAGAGACTTGGGCTCTTTATCCGCATCGCTGATAAAGAACCGGAGTCGCTGTAAAACCTAAAATAATCGTATACCAACACGTATAAGTACACCAACGACCAACAACAGGACGTGTATCAACCTCACGTTTAGCAGGAACGTATCCAAAGTCAAAATAATGGTGGTTTACGATAGTGACCATAAAGCAATGATGACTTTAGTCACTAAGAATTAAATGAAGGCAATTAAACAACGAAGTCGTGTACGTGTCTTCATTGCAATCATTGGTAAATTGTATAGACGTCGTATAGTTGTCGTAAAGCTGTCATAAAGTTGTCATAAAGTTGTCATAAATTTGTCGGAATGTTGTCGGAAAAATAAGAGCTTCGCTGGTCCTCCATCTTCACGTGACGTGGATGGGCCCTACAATTGTTTGTCATCCTTATTACGGTAGTGCACTTGTTTCTCAATATTACTCAAATTGCAATCGTACAATCCTTCTTAAGAAATTTTAAAATTCCTTTTGTTTTCATTTTGGTTTCGAGGAACATTTAGCAGTCCTAAATATCGGAGCAGAAGGGCGTTTACAAAACACAGAAGTGGGCAAATAAACAAAAACAAAAAAACAAGATATAATCAACCAAACATCAACCAGCACATACAAAAAAGTAAGCCAAGGCTATAAACACAGCGCGCCAAACGCGTACCAAATGTCAGAAAACAAAATTTTTCATTGTTAATGAGTTAGCAAAAGGAACACCGACTAGAGTACTTTTGCAGGAGGCTCCTAAGCTAGATGTATAAATCCCGAGTTTTTATCCCAGGTTGACTTTTGACACCAGTTGTGGAAATCTGTACAGATACGTTTAAAAAAATAGAAGAAATATCTAACTGTTTACCTAAAATACTTCTGTTCAAAGGGCTGTAAAATTCTGTGTGAAAAAAAATCGTGTTTTTTTTGTTGATTCATATATATATATATATATATATATATATATATATATATATATATATATATATATATATATATATCGTCCGTTGTTGCTGTTTTCATCAAGGGTTTTGCTTTTCTTCTCAGTTATACAGGGTGTTTCACGAAAGGTGGACAAATTCGATATGCGAAAACTACGCGTCGCAACAAAAAAGGCTTTTGTCTTTTTAGTCCTGGGCCAGGGGCCTACTTAGGAAAATTATTAAAGTCTGAGATAATTAAATTGTTAATTATTTTTGCGTAATGAACTTTTTTAATATTGTGTTTAAGGGCATAGTTTTCAATTAGAAAATTGCTCAGCATCGTCAAAAAACACTAAATCAACAAATTGCAGAACGATCGAAGGCACGCGAAGCATTTTACGGCTTTCTGAAGAACCGTACAAATTCGACGGGTTTTTAAGTTTCGGTATGCTATCGGAGCGCATCTCCGCCCCGGCGGCACCGCGCCCCGTGGAGAGATAGTGCATCCAACCTCTGCTGCGCTGTCATCGCGCGACGCAGCAGAGGCTGGTTGCACTATCTCTCGCACGGGGCGCGGTGCTCCCGGGGCGGGAGATGCGCTCCGATAACAAACCGAAACTTAAAACCCGTCGAATTTGTACGGTTCTCCAGAAAGCCGTAAAATGCTTCGCGTGCTTTCGATCGTTCTGCAATTTGTTGATTTAGTGTTTTTTGACGATGCTCGAGCAATTTCCTAATTGAAACCATGCCCTTAAACCCAATAATAAAAAAGTTAATTACGCAAAAATAATTAAGAATATAGTTATCTCGGACTTTAATAATTTTCCTAAAAAGGCCCCGTGGCCCAGTACCAAAACGACACACGCCTTTTTTTGTTGCGACGCGTAGTTTTCGCAATATCAAATTTGTCCACCTTTCGTGAAACACCCTGTATGTATGTATATATATATATATATATATATATATATATATATATATATATATATATATATATATATATATATATATGTTAGGGAATCCGGAAAAAGGGCGACGACAAGGACACTGAAGGGAGCTGGCCTCGCGCTCGTACTGTAGACTACGAACATTCAATCACCGATCGTATCCATTGTATTTTAAACATCCCCTATTTAATATCCGCGTATTGCTATTTTCACATTTGGTGGAGGTGCAGGGTACAGAAGACTCCCGATGGAGTGCGAATCCAAGCTCGTCATTGATGATCTGTTGCATGAAGCGCGCGGGCGCCTTGTTGGGCTGGGCGAACCAGTCGGCACACAGTTTTGAACCGGGCAGTGAGGATAAACTTACGTAGTTCTTCACGAATGGTAGCGCGAATCAGTGTCGGAAAATCGGTGGCAGAAATTGGACTTGAAAGCCCTGGGAGGCGTGCAGAGAGTGCCTTTAGGATTCGTCCACTCTGAAGGTCCTCGTAGGTCTGAAGGTGCACTCAGATATGAGTTGCTGAACGGTCGGAGGAGGCTTCGGGCCACGACTGGAAACAGGTCTTGAGACAAACCATTAAATAGGTGGCGGATTTTGTCGTCCTCCAGCACATTCGATTCGAAACGACCGCGAAAGCGAAGGACGTCCTCGATGTATACGATGTGGAGCAATCAGTAGAGGCTTGGTATCTGCGTGACAGCATGTAGCGAGCCTGTTGCCGGCGGTGCTCAGGGGGCTAAGCTGCGTGCCCTCATTAGAGGTGTAAGAGTAAAATCTTCGGCGGTCTTGTCCGACACCCCCAATGACTGTTGACGATTTTGTGGCGGGAGCCACAAATATTGAGCCTGCACTGTCAGCCCGGGCCAGGCACTACCACCGACTCGTCGGCACCTCTGTTGCGTCAACTGTTGCATCATCGTCGGTGTGGACAACATTCGGCAGATCATCCGTGACGTCGTTCCGGAAGAGCTCCGAAAGCTGCTACCTGCCGCTGACCGACCAGCTTCGCTCTCCATCGCCGAGGCCGTGCGGGAAGAAGTCCAGGAGAGCCATCCAACCAGAGGCTCCCGTCGTCGTGGCAGCCCCCGAGGAACCCACGTTGACTTACGCCGCAGTGGCCCGACGGCCACCGCCTCCTCCTCGCTCCTATGTCGCGCCGCCCCGACGTCAGTCGCCTGCGCCGCAGGAGGACCGACGCCACGACGACCAGCTCCAGTACGCCTGCCAGGAGCCCCGCGCACTCCGGAGGACCAACGGGTGGCGGGCGCCCGACCGACGCCCTCTGTGCTTGCATTGCGGGGAAGCAGACCACACATACCGCCGATGCCCATACCGACGACTTCGGGCTACGCGGATTCCACCCGAACGACACCCGCCCTCAGTTATGGTGAACGCCATTAGGAAATCGACAAGTACCTGCGACGACCTCAGCGAGCTCTGCATCCCGCCGAGAGTTCCGGTAGCAGTCGCCGCGACGTCCAGCTTTGACGATGCACCGACCCCGACGTGAAAGCCTGTTGCCCCTCGCTCCTCGCCGGGGAAACTAGGCGCGGCCACCCCTGGAGGTGGAGTTGCCGAAGACTACCTACGTAAAGAGCATCCCAGAACGACGGAGCGGTCGCACTCTCCCGACTCTACGCATCACAACGACGCTCCCGCATCGGTGTTCAACAACCTAAACGTTATTATCGACGGCCACGACGCATCGGCACTTGTGGGCACCGAGTAGACTACTCAGTATTGAGTGGAAGACTTCTCGCCGCCTGCGAAAGTGACAACGCGGTGGGAAGGCCCTCAAATACAAACCACCGGTGGGCACCTCATCACACCAGTCGGGAGATGCACTGCTCGCGTCGAGATCAACGGTGAGACGTGCCCGGTGAAGTTCGTCGTTCTGCAAGACCGTGCGGGGGACGTTATCCTCAAAATGGACTTCCTCTGCGAGTATGGCGCCGTCATCGACCTCGAAGCAAACCGGTTGACGCTACGAAAACCTCTTTCACCACCGGAGGAACCCAAAGCGACATCATCCGTGGTCCGAGTCCTCGCAAGCCACCTGAACCTACCGCCGCGGTCAAGTGTTTTCCTAACCATCGGGATCACCGAAGCTTTCTGCAGCGAAGCTCTGCTCGAGGGAAGCCTGCAGTTGCTTCTATGGCGAGGAATAGGCGTCGCAAGAGGAGTAGCTGAACTTCAGGATAGCCGCACTGTGGTCCTCGTGACTAACTTCCGAAATGAAACGCAGCACCTCACGTAAAGGCGCAGCCGTGGCCCACGTCGAGAAAACCCAATGCTCCGCCGAAATTGCCGCGATTGCTGACGAATCCTCGCCACCTCAGCAAGACAGTACGTTGCCAGCGAAGCTTGTCATTGACCCTAAGCTTCTGGGCCTGAAACGAGCGGCAGCTGATTAACATCCTCGCCGAATACCGCGACTGCTTTGCGACGTCGTCAGCTGTGCTCCAAACCGCCGTTGCGGACCACCACATCGTTACCGAGGACGACGCGCGCCCTGTGCATCGATCGCCGTACAAGAGCCTCCGTTAAGAGGGGAGCTGGTCTTTAAATGATAAAAGTTGGAGAAAATTCACTTTTAAGAAAATGGCCTTTATAGTATCTAGACATACCCACCCAGCTCTGTGCAAAATATTATTGCTCTAATTTTTAAATACGAAAGAAAAATATGAAGTCTTAATTTTCTATGAACATTCACTAGAAATACACATACTTCAAGGGCTTTTTGCTCTCTTCACACTTTTTTCACTAAGTACCGGTGCCTTAAAGGCGTTTTCTGAAGTTTTTCTTGGACAATTTAAACACGTTTGGTGCCACTTTTAATCGGGAAGAATGGAGCTGTGCGGTGATGCTATTTTTATAGTCTTCCAATTTAAGAGTTCTATGCAATTAATTACTTTCTTAAAAATTGAGAAAGCATCTCTTTTACACTTAAATTACAATCGTTTTTTAGTAGCATAACCCTCTCAGTTAAGATATAAAATAGCACCACCGCACAAATGAAACCTTCGTGAATGAATTTGCATTAAATATTTTGATAATTTACGGACAATTTTTCTCTAACGACCCGTAACAAATGCCCTAATCAAATTAGACCGATCTCCCATAACTCGGGTTCTAGTAAAGATATTCAATATCTGATTGCATATTTGGAGTAGGTGCAAGATGTGTTATACCAGTGTATAATATGATAAGTATTCTTTATAACTGAAACAATTACTCTAAAGCTCCACATGACCCCTTAAAGGGGCGGTGCAACGATATTCAATTGAAATGCTTTTTCACTTTACACGAGCTTACTGGCACTAGTGGGACTCAAGGATACTCGCACGCAACGCCACTGGCCAAGAAACTTCTTTGTTGCGGTGTAATTTCAAGGACAAAAGCGATCATTTTCATTCAATCTCTCCTTTTCAAAATTTGATGACGTAACCTGGGGATCGCAGTACTCCCCAGTGACGATATTTGAATGCGGTTCATAGATTGGACCCGAGCATTGCGTGGGCACTCGATTTGGGCTCGTGATAATTACTAGCTCGAGAAGCATTCGGGTAGTGGCCCGTGTCCAATCGCTGCAACGACGACAATAGCCGAGCCATAACAATGTCTGGAACTCAGCGCGTGTCCTGTGCCTTGCCAACCCCAGCGCGTGGCTATGATCAACATTGGCGGCATATAATCGGCTCCAGATCACGTGGCCGCTTATTCTGGCTGCGAGTTGAGGGGTGAACGCTGCTCGTTTTTCTTTATTTTTTTTCTGGGACTTCTCTTGCGTGGGGTGAAAAACGAACGCGTGTTTTATAGGTCATTAACGTCAGGGATCCGTTCTAAGCGGTATTTGTGCAAAGTACAAAAATTGTTGCATCGCCCCTTTAAAGAAAGGGAGGTGGTTCAGGAGCAAGTTCAAGAGATGCTGAACGACGACATAATCCAGCCTTCAAGCAGTCCGTGGGCCTCTCCAGTCGTACTGGTTAAGAAGAAAGACGAACGGCTTAGGTTCTGCGTTGACTACCGGCAGTCAACGCAACTAACGCGTTGACTGTCTTCGTCAACGAACTAACGCGTTGACGAAGAAAGACGTCTATTCACCCCCGGCATCAACGACACGTTAGACCGGCTGTGCCACTCTCGATACTTTTCATGGATGGACCTGAAGAGTGGCTACTGGCAGATCGAAGTCAACGAACGGGACCAAGAGAAGACAGCTTTCGTCACGCCGGATGGACTGTACGAGTTCAAGGTGATGCCCTTCGAACTATGCATGGCGCCAGAAACTTTCCAGCTTGTCATGGACACCGTACTGGCAGGACTGAAGTGGCAGAGCTGTCTCGTCTACCTCGACGACGTCGTAGTGTTTTCCGGCAACTTCGACGAGCACTTGCGACGACTCCGAGCTGTACTTCAAGCCATACGGACCGCCGCACTCACCCTTAAGCCGTCAAAGTGTCGGTTCACCTATGACGAACTGAAGTTCCTTGGTCACGCGGTTAGTAACGAAGGCGTTCGCCCAGACTTAGACAAGACTCGCGCCGTCTCAGTATTTCCAGCGCCGACAGGCAAGAAAGCCGTGCGAAGGTTCCTTGGACAGTGCGCTTACTATCGGCGCTTCGTTCGGGATTTCACAAAGATTTCCGCTTAGCTCACAAACCTCACGAAGGACGCCGAGAAGTTCGAATGGGCTGAGGAGCAGCAGCACGCATTCGACGAACTGAAGCGACGACTCCAGACTGCTCCTGTTCTTGGATATTTGGATTAGGATGCAGAAACCGAAATTCACGCGGACGCAAGTAACGCAGGGCTTGGCGCAGTACTGGTTAAAGTGCAAGAAGGCACCAAGCAAGTTATCGCCTACGCAAGTCGGACACTGTCCAAGGCGGAGAAAAATTACTCCACAACTGAGAAAGAATGCCTTGCAGTCGTCTAGGCAATCACGAAGTTTCGTCCGTACTTGTACGTTAGTCCGTTCCGCGTGGTCACGGACCACCACTCGCTCTGCTGGCTTGCGAACCTCAAGGACCCGTCATGACGCCTCACTCGATGGAGTCTCCGAATGCAAGAGTTCAACATGACTCTGGTCTACAAGTCAAGCCGCAAGAACAGCGACGCCGACTACCTGTCTAGGCCCACCGTCGAAACACCTTCCGGCAGTGGCAACGACGATGACGACGAGTGCTTCCTAGGCGCGGTGAACACCGACAGCATGGCAGGACGTCAACGAGACGATCCTGAGCTTCGCAAACTAATAGAGCACCTGGAAGGACGCGGAGTACCATGCCACGTGTTTTTTCACGAGCCCTGCCGACCTTCGCCATTCGACAGGGCGTACTCTTCAAAGATAACTTCGGGGACAACAAGTTACCGTGGCTGCTGGTAATCCCGACCGACCTTCGAGAGGAGATCTTTCAAGCCTGCCATGACGACCCGACGTCCGGACACGTCGGTTACAGCCGGACGCTGGCCCGTATTCGTGAAAAGTATTACTGGCCCAAGCTCCCCAAAACTGTCCAACTATACACACCATCAGACCACGAGCGCCAGCGACGCAAGAAATCTCCGACGAGGCCGGTTGTCCTCCTGCAGCCAATTTCTCCACCAACTGCACCCTTTCAGCAGATCGGAATGGATCTCCTTGGCCCTTTTTCGCCGTCAACGTCGGGAAACCGCTAGATAATTGTCGCACAGATTATCTCTCGCGGTACGCCGAAACTAAAGCCCTTCCTTCTGGGACGGCTGTGGAAGTCGCCAAGTTTTTCATCGAGTCCATCGTCCTCCGGCACGGCGCTCTCAAAGTTCTGGCCTCAGACCGTGGATCATCGTTCATGGCCCAGCTGACGCAAGAAATCCTTCGTTTCAGCCACGCCAGCCATCGTCGCACCATGGCGTACCACCCGCAGACCAACGGTCTCACGAAGAAACTCAACAAGACCATCGCCGACATGGTCTCCTTCTACGTCGTTCGTGGAGCACAACACATGGGACGAGGTGTTGCCGTACGTCACATTTGCCAACAACACGGCCATGCAAGAAACCACCAGGGTGACACCCTTTCAACTGGTTCATGGTCGCAAAGTAATGAAAATGCTGAACGCGATGTTACCCCACGAAGAGGTTGTTGACGGAAGCGACGACACCCAGGTGGTTGCCCAGCGGACAGAAGAAGTCCGTCAGCTCGCCAGACTCCGGACTAAAGGCCTAACAACGTGTCGACACTGGCCGCTACAACCTTCGTCGTAGGGACATCCACTTCCAGCCCGGAGGCGGGGGGTGGGTCTGGACACCAATTTGCCGCCATGGTCTCAGCGAGAAACTCCTGAAACGGTATTTCGGATCCTCCACGGTACTTCGTCAACTTGGAGATCTGAACTACGAGGTGATGCCCGACGGAATAAGAACATCAACACGCCGCCCACCACGACCTGAAGTCGTCCACGTTGTGCCCCTGAAGCCGTACTACGCTCAATAGGACTGGGGACCTTATGTGTTCCAAATGACTCTTAAGTCTGCTGTTCTTTTTATTTGCTTTCTTTTGCTTTGTATTGCATTGGGGCGATGCACTTTTTTAAAGGGAGAGTAATGCCGCGCGCGCAGCTGGCCAAGTAGTCAGCGCGGCCGTGGCCTAAGCAATAAAGAAAAAAAAGCGGCCATTGCCTAACGGTTATTGGGCTTGCCTCCCACGCGAAAAGCCAGGGCTCGATTCCTGGAAGCGACGCGCTCTTTTATTTATTACTTTCAATTTAGTGTTCTGGTAAATCCGAGAATCATGTTGCTTGTTTGAAGTCCGCAATGCTCTACGCGCCGAACCTTCTACGCCGATTGTTCCAGAAGCCAACGCGAATGCATAAGGGGCTCCGCGTGGCGAGCCACGGTGAGTCTCGCTACAGTGCCCTAGAAGTTGGGTAGTGGGCTCACCGCCCTATATCCACCATGTATTGCGCTGAAGCGGCGAATGTCGAAAACGCCGGAGGCGCAGCAGTAGATTCCTCCTGAAACTTATCCCGCCCGCTGCCCGCGATTGGTCCGCCCACTGCCCGCGATTGATAAGAGCGATAAGAGCCGCCTAGCCGACCTGGTCTGGCCAATGGGCGCTGGAAAGTTTCAGCAGGAAACAGCCTACAGCTCCACCGCCACGTCGACATCAAACGCATCAGGCCGAGTCGTCCCTTGCACCTACTACAACTATCTAGGCCACTGTAGCCCGCGCCCCAGCGTTCGACTCTGCTGTAATGCCGACTTCGACGCCCGCGACGCTTTGCTGTTACCTTCCTTTTTTTTTTCTTTTTTTTTTTGGGGGGTTGGGGGGGGGGGGGGTTGCACAAGTTTGCCTCATTAAACGTTTCAGTTTCCCCAGTTCTTCTTTGTTTCCTCACCTGTTCATCATCCGTGTTCCGCCACTGCAGCTTTGCGCCTGCTTCACTAGTGGTAACTTTGGTGCGCTCCCGGAGTTTCGCACAAGCTTCAAGTCATTCTAAAATGAGTTGATTAGGTGGTTTTCGATGACGGTCTGTAAGTTTCTAATTAGAACTATATGCATATTTTCACAAATTAAAAAGTTAATAGGTGAATTTTAATTAATTAGCCTACTGTTTGTTACGATTAGCCCCCAACACTCTGTCCCCTGGCCGTAAAACTCACCGGCACAATCTGCATAAGTGTACCTTTCACGGCTTTTTTAAACAAATCTGAAAAGCTTAATAATAATGCCCTGTATATTGTAAACGAAGATGGGAGAAAGCGATTATTAATTTTATTGCATCAAGGTTAGGGTAGGAGAAAGAGAAAGAGAGGTGGTGAAAAACTGGGACAGGAGCGGGGATGGAACCCTCAACCTCCGCCTATCCGGGGACGACGCCTCTCTCTCCTCTTCGTTTAAAATATTACTGCGGCTGCACTTGTCAATCTTCCCTGACTTCCAATATTTATATATAAGTAAAAGAAGTGTTCTGCTAGGGAACTATTACAACAAAGTTTATTACTACGTTTCGAGGGGGGACCGCTCTTCATTAAGTAAAAACATCTACATTTCGAGAGGGTTTATATACCTTACAACCCACTCTCTCACCCCATCCACACACAAAAAAGGACGACGAGAGAACCAACATGTGTATGCAAGAATACAACACAGGTCGCCGTTTGAAAATAGTAGAACAGCGCAAACGCAGGCAGATAAAGTTGTTAAGGGCCGCGAGGTGGCAGTCCCCTGGTCGGATCCCTTGTAGAGGTCCTGGAGGAGATGCTTATCACCGTGACTCCCGAAATATCAAAATCCCGTATCTCTCAGGGTTCGCTATCGGAAGATTACAGTGTTTGTGAGAAACAAGAAGACTCTGGAGTCCACAAAACACGCGGCAAAAGCGTGCAACGGGATGCTACAAACACCAAAACATCACTCATACCGCGAAATCTCGAACGGATGACCATATTTTTCACAAAAAAAAAAAGGAGTCGCATTTGACAGAAATGTGCACGTCATGTTTCTCCGAGAAGGAGAGGGAACGGCCTCGCGTCTTCTCCGCCTCGCCGCCTTGAGGGAGCGAAGCGAAGAGAGGAGGAAACTAGGTATCTTCGCGTCACGCGCCTCGTCGGCCTGGTTCAATCTCGACCTCTTTTTTCAAAAATACAACCGTCCATTGGAGATATCGCCTTACGAGCAGTGTTGTAGGGATTGTGGCGTCCCACCCACAATCTCCTACATTGTTTTTTTATTTTTGTTTATCATTCCTTTAACGGAGCCGTTCAGGGCGTTCCCAAGAGGTTTTCTTTATATTCTGGGTTTTGTCGAATGAGTTATCAACGATCTTTAACGCTTCGAGGTAAAGCTCGTGTTTAGGAAGAGTTTGAAAGGCGGAGTGGGAGAATGTTCTTCAATCAGGACTCTGCGGTAAGCGATCTCCCGGGGCTTTCATTTATTCCCTTATTCAAAGTATTGAGCTTGTGAGTTAGATATGATTCCTTTATTATATTTCAATTTTTGTGCGAAAACCGGATTCTAAAATGATAACAGAAATGTAGTTGATGGTGTGTTGTGCTGGGTTAGGTGTTTCGAGAGTGGAAGGTCGGGAAGAGCAGTGGCGTGCTTTTGTGATTAACAAAGTGCAAACTTAGAGCCATATCCGTTTGTTCAATGTACTGCCTGCTACAGACACCGACAGTGCAGCAGGTAAACAACGTTCGGAGTACGGCAGTCATAGCTGCCTTTTATGTTCCACGTAAAGCTTCAATATTCCTACGTTTGTGTGTTTCTCCCATAGGCTTGCGTGTATTGCCCAGTGCCAAGTAATGGACGCCGGTGGTGCCAACGGCAGGCTCGCGATTCGCGATCCAGCCTACTACAATAGAGATCAGTGGGAATAACACAAAGTAGTGGATTGGATGTTTATTTGGCTATGATTTTCGGAACCGAAACTGATTCCAGTGTGGCCAAGCATTGAAAAACATCCGCTAAATGTATTGCATTTGCAACACAAAGGCTTCCTTGTAAAACCCTAACGAGAATTTACGGGGTAAACGATGTGGGAAGTGGTTCTTGGTACACTAAGTGGTCGTCTTCTTAATTGAACTCATAGATAAGGTTCTTTCACGTTTCAAGGATCGGTAAAAATTCCAGGACTTTCAAGGCATTCAAAACGCTACTTTTAAATTCATGGATTTTCAAGGATTTCAAGGACCCGCACGAACCCTGTAATATGATATTACCTGACAGGATAAGAGACGCTGGGAGCAGCTTATTGTGTCCGCGTCTCTTGCTCTGTGATTTGTTCTTTGGCGGCCTTATCAGAATGGCGCAATCTCATTATCTGGTGAGTGATAGGACGACACTTGGAATTAGACGCATCCCGTTTTATTCGCTTTATTAAAATAGTAGGCGGTTGGGGAAGAGTACCCCAAAACAATGGCACTGGAATTTTTGGTGTCCTGGTTTGTACCACGGCACCAAACAGTTTATATAATTTGACATCCCTATGAATAAATTATACGAACTCACCCGGATGGTGGCTGCTACCTTTCGACTTGAGCGTGACGAAAACTAGGCAGGGATCGCCAATGGATTAGGGATTATGATTAAACAATTTTGGCGACGTGACACTTTGCGAAATCAACATTTTCTTTTTTACCTGTTGGTCCGTCACGTGTCTAAATTCCTCTTTGTTCTACTGGGTGAAACAAGGAGACGGCAGGCTCTTTAAATCGACCGGAAAATTCGGTTTCTTAAAGGGATTGTCCGGTCGAAACCGGAAGTACTTAAGTTTTGCCGCTCGTTACGTCGAGGGTGCCTTCATATAAACAAACGTTATTTTTATTTTGATATATGATCTCCCTTTATTAATTAAACCTTTCAAGAGAGTATGTACGAAACTGCACCCCGAATTTCGCCAGTGTCAATGGCTGACATCCTAGCTGCTGCGTGACGTCACAAAACGCAAAGGTTTGTCGGATGGTCGGGATAACAAGCGTTGGTCGATGGATGTCTTGTATTTTGTATCGAATTATACAGTCTCCTAGGCTGTACCCTACTGAAATACGTTTCTTTTAATGCAGTTCCCAAGTGTGTGAAAAAAAAGTCAAGCTTTTTAGCAGGTTATTAAATGAAAACAGCCATCGAGCAAACGTATGCCGTTTCGCGCAAACACAACTGCGACGGCCACCGATCGAACTAGGAGCTCTTGCAAAGCAAAGAATGCAGGTTTTTTTGTTTGTTTTTTGCATCTGAAGTGGCATTTAGGTACACGACGCGGCATCTGGGTACACATATCGGCAGATCTACTGGATCGGTGATGAGGCTACTGGTCGTTCCCTCGGAGGCGATTTCCGCGGGTCGAAGGCAAACGGCAAATCGTTCAAATGCATGTCGTCACTTGACTTGGACGAGCTTGGTGAATCGTAGCCACGCTCCATTTTTTACTCGCGGTTCAAACAGAATTGGGCTGCACGCGTGCTAAATACAACTTTTAGAACCGTTCCAAATGGCCTAGCTGTTGGTTTCGGTTTCGCCGCATAATCAAACCGATTGATCCGATTTGGGCAGGAGTGGGAGTGGGTGTACGTAGTTGAATATCGTAGGCACAGCATCACACCTCAGCTTACAAGGCTTCTGTCCGCTTAGAGCTCAGCTCGTAGCTCTCTTTTGTGAGATGATTGCTGCATAAGCGGGATCTCGATCTTGACGGGAACCCAGTCCCTACGCACGTCGACGATCCATTTTTCTCGTCACTGCACGTCTCGCGGAAAAGTGTGGAACGTCGCGTCTTGGCTCGCATGTGCTGCCCGGTGGTTGTGGCACCCAACCGCGCAACAAAAACCTCACCCATCCACGAAACAAGTCGAGCGCAAGAACAAAAACGAAGCACGCTGCGACGTTCACTCGCAGGCAAACGACAAGACGGGAATGCTCGCTTTGCGTTGTGTGACGTCAGAGCTTCAATGTTGCCAACGAAAGTCGCGTTTACGCTAGGAAGCGATGGGAGCACTGTAAATTCAATTACTAATTCAGAGGGGCATATAAATTTCAGATTTTGCGCGTACGATGTGTTTCGAGGCAATAACAACGATATTCAATTGTTTTCTCGAATACAAAATTTGACCGGACAATCCCTTTAACCTATCGCGCTACGACTTTGTGCAGCGTTGCCCACAGATGGTGCATTTTTTGGTAAAATTTGCAAAGAACGAACTTACCTGAGGAAAAGTAAAGAAAGAAAAAGGCTTAGCTCCTATGGAAACGCAGCGACGCCACCGGTCTGCAAACAACACGGCGCCGTTTCGCACGGGAGACAAGAGATGGCGCAAGCGGTCGCGACGCCAACTGCCGCCAACGAACGAGCAGACGACGCCATGAGTCGGCGTGTTTAGCAAACAAGGAACTGCAGTTCCTTGTTGTTACCGCGCCTGTTTTTGTTTGTGCGACTGTCGCCGCCTGCGGAACGCGAGCCGCTTTTGAGTCGAAAGGAAGTGCCGGCTCTCGGCGCCGTATGCTCGTTCGTTGGCGGCGTTCGTTGCGCCATCTCTTGTCTCCCGTGCGAAACGGCGCCGTGTTGTTTGCAGACCAATGGCGTCGCTGCGCTTCCATAGGAGCTAAGCCTTTTTCTTTCTTTACTTTTTCCTCAGGTAAGTTCGTTCTTTGCAAATTTTACCAAAAAAATGCAACATCTGTGGGCAACGCTGCACAAAGTCGTAGCGCGATAGGTTAAGAAACCGAATTTTCCGGTCGATTTAAAGAGCCTGCCGTCTCCTTGTTTCACACAGTAGAAGAAATATCATAATAGGTCCGGTATTATTGTTTTTTTAGACTGAAAATGTCTATCACTTAAAGCGTCCTCTAAAACAGCATCCTGCAATTCTTTGCGGCCAAAATGAAAGCGAAAAAAAAAAACAGCCATAAAAATTCATAATATAAGTACAGTCACGATCAGAAGTAATTTGAACACGGGAGCGGTGGCCCAACTGCATTGCAGCGCGATCTAGCCGCGCTCGTGGGAACTGACAGGAGACTACGCGCAGGCGTGCATGACGGCGCCGATGGCCCCTCTGCTCCTCTCGATCTGTTCCTTTTACCGGCGGTTCAAATCGTTCTTTATGCTTCTGGGACGCAACGCTACGGCCCCGATGGCGCTGATAGCAGCCAGCGGGCACGCTTCTCGCGAGTGAGAACGGCGGAAGCAGGTGCACCATCAGCATTATGTGAAGCGGGGTATTTGTGGCTTGTGATTTCTTGCATATCACGTTGGTTCAATGACGTGGGAAATGCTTCGGCACGAGGCATTGCTTTCACGGCTCTCCAGTGAAGCGTTTCTTCAAATGTGTTAGGACACGTATGCAATAAGTGACCTTAAATACGCACAATACGCTGGTGTGCGGTGAACGTCCAGTTTTCTTTTGATATGCCATTTTAGTTTCTCGTAGCGGACGAGTGAACAGATGTGTTTGCGTCACGCGCCGTCTGTTTTCATGCTCAATAGTCCTTGGACATCGTTTTTAGCGCCATACTTGTTAGAACTACTGTCGACTACTGCTTTTTAGAACTACTTTCTACTCTGGTAGTGCAAAGAAGATTACGAACTTCGCATGCCATAATATTGGAAAATTTATTTCCTCAGAACAAAAAAAAATCAAGATAAATGTAACGATTTGTTGGCCTTCCCAAGAGCGCGGAGGATCTACCGCCTAGTAGAGGGTGAAGGCTCCGTTTACGCTAAAGTGCTTCCGCTTATCGTTGTGGCAGCGACTGATATAAGGAGCCTACGAGGCCGTCTCTTTGCCGTATAGCGGGTCCCATTCGGCTTCTATGGTCCGCCGAAAATCGTCCGGGGTTGCCGTGACAAGATTAAGCCTTAACATGTGGTGCTTCAACAATCCCCAAATATTCTCAATTATATTAAAATCCGCCCCTTTCGGTGTCCAGTCTAGGACTCGCACCGCTCGCTCCTCGTGAAGAGCCTGAACGGCCCTTGCTGTGTGTATCGGACTGTAATCGTGCTGGAGAAGAAATCACTCGCCAGGGAACGGGCCGTTCAGTGTGTGTGGTATGAGCTCCACGTCCAGCAGCTCGCAGTATGCGCAGGCATTGAACGCTGGGAAGAGTCTCACAAGCAGATCAAGGCCTCCCTTCGTGATGGCCCCCCAGACATTTACGGCGCAGCGCCCGCTGCTCAGGACGTCACAGACATAATCGGGCTGGTATCTGGTGAGGGGAAAAATATAAATATAACTGTTACCAACACGGAACGGTTTTGGGGTTGAAATACATAATCTGTCAGTACCATTGGCGAATGCGACGTTCAAGTGAATGTTTCTCGAGCAGTTAAGGCCGCTTCACACAGTTGCGTTTCGGCTGTCTTCCGTTGCGCGGGGGAGGGGGTTGGGGGATACGTCTATTGTGGGAAGGTTACGATAATCCTGTCCTAATGGCAGGTCGCGTCGTCACAAGCGGTTGCGGTGGGTTGCAACGCAAGCAAGCGCGATGTGTGAACCGGTCTTTGAGCAGCACGAGCGGCCTCCGTAAATAATTTGGAAAGTAGCAAAAAAGGGAGCACTTCTATTTTACCTAACAGGTTACAAATGAAGCGTATGCACCAGAGGGCTGTTAGTATTCCCTAGCCTGCTGACGACGAAGCTACCGGAGAGCCTTAGTAGGTCGTTTTGAAGGGCCCTCTACCGCTTATGGGGTATCCACACGAAAGAGAAATCTGCCAATTTCTTCCGGGGAGCACGCATCACGTGAGACATACGTCATCCCTTTTGACGTCACGCGGCGCCGTTCTCCTCCGTGGCGGAGGAGCGGAGGCTTCGTACTGTTAGCACGAAAGCTCCGCAGGCGCCGTGGCGGAGCCGCGGACGGAGTTTCCCGGGTTGTTGACGTCACGACATCCGTCCGCGGAGTTCTCCTTCGTGTGCATACCCCTTTATGGGGTATCCACACGAAGGAGAAATCCGCCACTTTCCTCCGCGGAGCGCGCATCACGTGAGACATACGTCATCCCTTTGACGCCTCGCAGCGCCGTTCTCCTAGCGTGGCGGAGGCGCGGAGGCTTCGTTCTGTCAGCACAAAAGCCCGCAGGCGCACGCGCCGGAGCCGAGGACGGAGTTTCCGGGGTTGTTGACGTCAGGACATCCGTCCGCAGAGCTCTCCTTCGTGTGGATACCCCTTTAAAGGGGTATCCACACGATGGAGAACTCCGCGGACGGATGTCGTGACGTCAACAACCCGGGAAACTCCTTCCTCGGCTCCGCCGCCCACCTTCGAAGCTTTCGTGCTGACAGTATGAAGCCTCCGCGCCTCCGCCACGGAGGAGAACAGCGCCGCGAGGCGTCAGAAAGGGATGACGTATGTCTCACGTGATGCGCGCTCCGCGGAGGAAAGTGGCGGATTTCTCCTTCGTGGATACATGGCAGAAGCTCGCGCTGCCATTCCAAAGCATGCACTGAATCGCGTGCCAGGAGCGGTAACCGGCCTCTTCAAACAACCTACTAAACTATCCCAAAATATATAGCGCAACACGTGCAGTTGTAGGGCCTCCAGACACGGCGCTGCTGATCCCATCTTGATGATAATGTGCACTCATCTGGAAAACCCACCTCACACCAGTCAGTCACGCTCCACTGCTCGTGCGCACGTGCAAAGTTCAGGCGTTGGCACTTATGCCTGTCTGTCAGGTTTGGCTCCTGGGCACCGATGCACGAAATAAGACCGGCTTCTTGTAAGCACCTCCGGATGGAACTTTCCCTGAGGTCAATCTGCAGCGCATCTTTGATTTCTCGGGCGTTTTGAAAAGGATTGACCACGGCGGCTGCAACGATCAATTGGTTAACTTCTTCCAAACTTGACCGGGGCCGCCCGCTCCGGTGGGCGTCCTCAATGCGTTCATCCTCGTCTCTGTAAGTTTGGATGACACGGTTCACGGCACCAAGCGACCGTCTTGTTCGGTTGGATATTTCCCGTTGAGATAACCCTTGGATGCTGAGTCTAATAATATTCCATCTTTCAGCCAGTGGCGCCTTGAAGGCATCGTAGTGCAAACAGAAAAATAAATTTTGCCTATCCCACTAATATATGCTCTTTAATATCTTATCTTGACAAAAATACAATAAAAATGCGGTTCGTTGCTTGGAATGCATGGTCTTTGTCAACTTTGCGTGTCATTTTCTGCAGCTGGCATAGCTATCTACTCGAGAACAATAGAAAGACCTTTTTTATACGTAGCGATGCGTCACGCCATTAGCGTTTTCCGCGTCATTGAACCGGCACCGAACCGCTTCACATGACTCCGATAGAGCACGCGTTTCCTCAGTTCGCGCTCGCGGGGAGCGTGCTCGTAACGCTGTCGGACGCTATCAGCGCCATCACGGTTGCAGTGCTCTATCTGGAGAAGCAGCAAAGGATTTTCTGCACCGCCGGTAAAAGAAATAGATAGAGCGGTGCAGAGGGACAGTCGGCGCCGGGATGAACGCAAGCGCTTAGTCTCCTATCAGTTCCTACGAGCACGGCAAGATCACGCTGCAATGCAGTTGGGCCACCGCTCCCATGTTCCAATTACTTCTGCTCGTTACTGCGTTTTGCGAGAAACAAACAAAAGCGCCACTCATTCACAGGTGTACATCTCGTAAAACCATGAATTGATGGCCAATATTTTGTCTGGTTACTTTTGTTTGGTCGCGGGAAATCAAACGTTAGGTCAGTAGTCTCGCGACTAGTCGCTTCGACAAAGTAACAAGTAAAATTGATTATTGCTGGCTCTGCGGCCGGCCGCTCCCTTTACCGGGGGCCGGGCCGCTGCGCCATGGAGAGGGATTCTCTGTGGAGTGGCGTTCCTTGGAACTACGCCGCTCGCCAGCCAACGGTGGGGATGCTACCGACTACAGGCTTCGTTTCATGGGCGGGGGAATTTAGGTGCCGTTTGGCGCGGCTTCGAAAGCTGATAACGCCGGTTCGCTCCGTGGGACAGTTAATGCTTTCGCATATTAAGGAAAGAAAAATAACAGGACACGCCGGCCACCCAGCGGCGGAAGTAGCCGGTCCGCATGCGCACTAGCGTTGCTATATAGCGCGTTCAGGTGATTCAACGCGGCCCAGCTACCCCTCGCGCGGTCAGCCCCGTCGGGAATAGGCGCGTCGGATTTAGTCTTTTATTTCAGCGATTTGAATCTGCCGTGCGTCGTGTGCCGTTCTCACGGTTCAGATATGGCGCTTCCGTATATGTGCGTCTGTCTACAGAGCGTTGCGCTACCCGAGAAGCTTCGTTGGCCTAACGAGTTGGACGCGATCATCACGGGGTGCCAGCCAAAGCTTGAAGCTTGATGGCAAACCAAAGCTAGAGATAATTAAAATTTAGGACGACCTCGTTTATATGACCTAGGCATGATCCCGTGCTAGTCGTATCTCGCGGGCAGCTGTTCCCGCTCGAAACAACAAATGTCGAATGTTGAAGCGGTATGCAACAAAAACACAGTTGAAGCCCGGAATGTTTATTCGGAGTGCCTAGAATTTCGGACACGTAAACGGTGTATTTAGAGATCATCCGCACCCTTCGATGTTATACGTCAACCGAAGTGGAAGGCTGCTGCGAAACGCGAGTGCACCAAATCTGTCGAAGTCGGCCGGCGGATGCTTTGACGGACGCGACATTGTAACCTCTTGTTGTTGTTGCTTTTGCTTTTTAGAGCGCAGCTCTTAGGCGCCCGTTTCCGGCTAGAGCGGCGTCGGCGTCGCCGTCGCCCCTCGCCGTCGCTGTCGGCGTCGCCGTTGCCGTCGGCGTAACCGCGCGGTGCATTATGGGTAAATTTTCCCGTAGGAACCCGAGGTCCTCCCGAAGGACCTCGGTTTCCTTTGAGAGGACCTCGGGAGGACCTCGGGTTCCTTCGGCAGGACCTCGGGTATTCTTCGGGAGGACCTCGGGAGGACCTCTGGTTCCTTCGGGAGGACCTCGGGGAGGTCAGGTTACCCCCCCCGAGGTCACGTGACCCCCCCAGGTCACGTGACCCCCTAGGTCACGTGACCTCCACAGGTCACGTGACCCCCCCCCCCCCCCGAGGTCACGTGACCCCCGTGAGGGGAGGAGGAGAAAGGAGGGGTATACCCTACCCTCAGTCCCCTTCCCTTTTCCTCCTCAAGAGCTGCGCTCCCATTCGGCATTACAGAGAGTTGTAAACGGCTTTCAATTTTTTTCTCCGGGTTTTTGTGACATTTCATAGAAAATAAACGTTTATCTGCACTTGGTATTCCAAGCGTTTACTTTTCTTTCTTTATTTTTTCGAACCTATCCCGGTGCAACTTCCTGCCCCGAATCACTTCGTTGATCTCACCGCGCTGGATTCTATGACGGGACGCGTCGAAGTAGACGACGAACATCGTTCTACGCCGGCGCAGGTTGGGTTTGCCGACGCCAAAGTATAAACAGCCCAGGTCCGTTGGTAAACGCCAATCGCGTTCGTGGCCTGAACTTACGACGATGCTTTAGCGACGAGGCGACGAATGATGCGAACACGTCCTCATCGCGGCAGCCATGCAACGGCTTGCGACGTTAATCTTTTTTTGTGGATTGCTATGGCAACCGGGCGGTTGTAAGGAACTTAAACTCCCGTCGCCATACCAAGCCGTAAAATCGTTAAAGGGCGATTCACACACTTGCGTAGAGTATGACCGAGTGCAACTTCAACGGCTTGCGACGTACGGGTTGCTATGGCAAATGCTGCGTCGGCTCCAACAAAACCGGTTTTTACCTCGTTTCGTTCGAGCCGACGTAGCTGTTGCCATAGCATCCCGTCAAAGTCAAAAGCCTGATTTTCGGTACGAAAATGTGAAAACATAGCGAACTACTGTAAACGACTTAATTTTCGCGGGCTCGAATTTTCGCGAATCGGGCCAAAGCTGAAAATATGAAATTATTCGCGGGTTCTAATTTTCGCGAATCGAGTGTATCTTCCGTAGCGTTCACATATTGCCCGAATTGTTCGCGGGACGTATTTTTTGCGAATGTAGGCGATTCGCGAAATTCGCGAAAATTAGGTCCTCGCGAAAATTTAGTCGTTTACAGTATTTTGTATCTCCTTCCCTTCGAAAGCTCTTTGCCTTTTTACTGTGATACATCCGCGGTACCAAAATCACGTCACCCGGCCCAAACGCACGTCACACGACAACCCAACTCATCCCTAAGCTGGCAGTGCGGTGAGAGCTACGGGCTTGCCGGACCAATCAGCCGCCTCCCTTTCCCATACTCTGCGCATGGGCACTGGGTATGTCGAGGAAGCGTGTTCACGTGGCAAAAGTGTGGCTGGCCCAACGAGTTTCCACAGCACTGTCAGCTTAGGGGTGAACGGGTGGGGAAAGCAACTTTTGTCCGAATTTTGAGTGACGGGCTAATCTTCAGGGGAGAATGGTGGTGTCCGGGTACACAAACGAAGGTCCGAGTAAAGGGGAGTTCCACCTTTCCCTCTCTGAACTCTTTGGTACGCTGCGCGATTTGTGAGTCGGGGAGGAAAGCTAAGAAGGAAAGAGTTGAAAATTCGTTTTCATGGCCCCTTTAACCCGCTTCGCTCCAACCCTCCATCAATGAATTTTTCCGACTGTGTCACAGAGAAAATCAAAATGTTTTGCTTCTTTCTGGAATTTTAGTTGACTTATAACTCCCAAAATAATTTGAATTTCCGTGAAAAAAAAATTTCTCCATGTTCCTACGTTCGATGAGGTCGGTTTCAGCGCAGATTTCAAACCAGTTAAAAAATCATTGGACGCTTCGCCACAGCTTCAGCGCTATACTGTTGGTCAGCTATTTCAGGAAAAGTGAAGAGTGCGCTGGAAGCGCACGTGTGCCCATAGCTTTGACCGCGTAGTGACGCGCTCCCATCAATCACCTAGGCTAAATTCCAACCCTCCGCGCCGGCACCAAACTCACGCCCAGCCTCTTCCGGAGCGGCGAGTTCTCCCGGACAAGAATGTCCCGCGCATCCTTTTCGCTCCGTCCATCCGTTTGTCCTTCCTAATTACGCACGAAACACCGCTTCTTTCAAGAACCCGGTTTCGGGCAAAACGATTCTCCGCCCCCCCCCCCCCCCCACACACACACACACAGAAAAAAAAAGAAAAAAGCCGTCATCCGACGTGTCGGGATTCGGGAACGGCAGCAGAAGGCAGTCCGAGCGGGTGGACCCCCAGCGCGTCGAGAACGGACATGAGACGACGGCTATGGTCGACGGGGCGCTGAGGGGCGCGTCAATGGTCCCGCGACCGCCGGCTTCCCCGGTCGGAGCGAAATGGGCGCAGCCCGCGGAGCGTTTCCGCTTCCTCCTTTCGGTCCGCAGACGAGGAACGCCGAGACCGGGATCGGCCCGCCGCGGAGTGCTCCCACCGTGCTCGCGCGCCTGCGTGCCTCTGCCCGTCCGCCCGCCCGCCGCCTCGCCGCCGCCGGCCGCCGTCGTTTCCCCCACCCCTGCCCAGCATGTGCCGGCGTCGCTTCAACTGCCCCGATCTGCCGCCACTCTCGATCGTGCGTTCTTCCTCGAGTCCATCGTCGTGTGCTGTTCCCCGTTGTCCCTTCTGAAGGAGGACCATCCGCGCAAGCGTCATCATCCTTCGGGAGAACGGAGAGACTGCGACGACGACGGTGTTTTGACTGCGCGGTCAGCGTCGCCGTGTGCGTCTCAGACAGCCACCACTTGGATTTCGGTGCTAGTGCCGTCGGGGGCTGCTGAAGGGTCGGCCAGTCAACTCGACGCTGGTCTGGAGGAGAACGCGCCGATGGTGAGTTCGAGAGATCTCTGCTTCGCCGACGGTCGCATCTTCGCCGGCGTTCTTCATTTTGTTTTCCCCTGCATCGTCTGCGCGATTTAAGATCCGCTTTGTCGATCACGGGATGGGCTGTTTTCAGCCAGCTGCTGAGACTCGAACCGGGATGACTTGTTTCAATGACACTGAAACTAGCCGTGAAGGGGCTTCAAACGTCGCATGGCTCGCGCGCGGAGAGAAAGAAGCGCTCCCCGCTTTTCTCGAAACCTGTTTATTTTTTGTTGATTTTGAGAGGGAAAGCGGTTCCATGCGCTCTGAAGAAGCTGATGATCTGGGTATATGTGAGAGATTGAAACTGGATCGTCCTCGGCGATCACCTTCCAGCAAAGGTGAGGCGGGTTGGCGGGGGTCGTCCCCCTTCCTGGGACTCTTCGTTGCTGCCACCGAAGTTCCCGGTGGCCCACCTAACAAAAGTCGTTGAAGAGGGAAAAGAAGGCATTTTACTTTTTTCACGAAATCCACCATAATACCCTCCGGCAAATGCAAATACATAAAATAATAAAAGAATTTGCTTTGGTGTACGGTCTGTCATGTTCTTCTAATGATAGTTCAGTATATTTAGATTACATTGAACACTTCCGCCTTGCGAGTCCCAGGAAAGAGGAAGTGGCGTGGGTGCTTTTCGCCTATCCTGAATCGACACATGTTACCTTCCTTTCCACTCCAAAGTATAAACCGCATGTAAGCGATTTGGCGACCGAGGAGTCAAGCGACGGCGACCCGCTTCGCTGTCGCTCGGTCACTCGTGCGACGAAGCAAACTGCATGAAAGTGACGGGAGCAAGCGACCAAGGCGATGAGGGACGTATACTCGGAAATGGCTATACGCACTACGCGTAGAGCTTATGTTATTTGGGTCATCCTTTTCGGACGGCGCGTGTATCACTGGTGAGCGCGTTAACCCACCCCCGCCTGCGTTCACGCCGCTTCGCGGCGACAGTGTGCGGCTGCTAATTGCAAAACTTAACCCGTACACGACACTTTGCGGCGTCCAGCCGGCAACCCAAGCCCCGCTCTCCCCGATTGCACCTCCGGAAAGGGAGTCCCATACTATTTAGTTCTACAAAGTTTCGTCAATAACATTGTTTTTTGTTCTTTTTTTTCAGTGTTATTCGTAAAAAAGAAATGTCGTAAATATCACCAAATGCGCGACAAAAACAGTGCTCCAGGAAAAAACAAAACGTACGCTTACATTAAGAATTGAACTGGGGCCCGCTGCGTATAGCAGACACCTTACCACTACGCTATGCCACCGCTTCGAAACTCGTTGTAACCATTCATTTTATACGAGTTTCGCGTAGTGCGTATAGCCATTTCCGGTCGAGGTGCACGACGTAGTGCGCATAGCTTTACTCTACTAAAAATCCAAAAACCGAGCGACGCGACGAGCAACAGCGATAAATCTCCGTCGCTCGTCACTGCCTTTCGTCGCGGTCACCGTCGCTCGTTTCGTCGCTCGCTAAATCGCTTAGATGCGGTTTAGCCTTAATTGCATGAGTCACGCAGATTGCACAGAACGAAAACACCACAACGCGGTTAGACTAACCTGAGCCAGTACACGAACGTCGATGAAAACTCTGAAAATGAAATTCGTTCTTGAGGGGCACTATATTTTTCTTCTTGTAAGTTGTAATCGATATATCGTGCACGGCGTCCTTGAATTTGAACCTAATTTAAAGGCTTGTAAACAACCGTAAAAAAAAAAGGAACCGGAGCGAGTTTTTTTTTCTTTTTTATGGTAAGTCTTGAACGGTGTTTATGCACAAAAACGTTCTGTCAAACTAAAATAAAAACATAGCTTTTTGTTTGTTTTTGTTTTGACTGGCACGAATGTTTGTAGAGTTGCGTCCGGCTATCGTATTAGGTTCGCTCGTGACTGATCTAAAGTTCGCGTGCGTTGTTTAGTTTGGACGACCTTCGTTTACTCAGAGGGCTGCCCGCAAACATAATGTACTCGGCGATCTGAAGTTTCCGTTCGCGGACAGTGAGGGAACGAATGAAGGGGGCACAGAAGCGGCAGACAATTCTGCGATTCTTAATCAGACAAATTAAACGGACCGCACGGTCTCACATTGACGGCGTCCAGCACGTGTGTTCTGTTTGTAAACACACAGACACAGAGAGCGAAACAAGCAGTCTAGGCTGGAGCAGAGACCTTTATGAGCTGCGGGCGTGTCCTTCGGTTGGCGACGTATAAATACACAAGAATTCTTCGGCACTCAAAACTCTCCAGATGGAAAAAAAGAGTTCCTCAACTTGGGTATTCGGTGCGATTGTCGCTGCAATGAAGGTAATCGCTTTCAATCAATCAATCAATCAATCAATCAATCAATCAATCAATCAATCAATCAATCAATCAATCAATCAATCAATCAATCAATGTTTAGTTTTCCCTTGTGCTAACCACACAAGCTCAACACAAGCTTGATCAAAGTTTCACTTACAAAGCCACTGGAGCACTCTGTGTGTCCGATGATCGGTGACGTAACGAAGTAGTGAAATTCGGAAACTGAGCCACTCATAAAAAATATATATACATACATTATGATTTGAACGTTGATCCAACATACGCTGCCAACCACTTTAAATGCTAATTCTTGCTCCGTAGCGTCTTGAACACACTCCTGTGAGGTATAAATATACTCGAGTTACAATATTTGGGATTCTTTAAATATTTTTCGTTGTTTTCCCGCGTGGCAAAGCTCGTTTTATCTGGGTCCAGACAACGAAATCGCTGAAATAAAGCAAGAAAACCATCGTCTTTGCAATGAGAAATAACTCGAACACTGACGGTACCAAAAAAAAAGTGTAGAAGAAAAAAATTACGCCGTTTTGCATACTTGCTGCACAATATTTGAGACTACATTCCGAAGACCATGGACCGCTTCTACTTCGCAAGAAAACTTTCCGACGTGGTGCATATTATTATGTCTTCGTTAACAGACCACGGGAAGAATTATGGGTCAAGCTTAGTGGGGAAACGGGGGGGGGGGTTCTTTTCAACGAGATGTCACGTCACGTCACAAACTTAACCTCACAGATGGATGTGACGTCATAAAATTGACCGTTGAGCTAATTAGCTACACTTAAAAAAATTAAAAAGCGCAGAAAAACTGAAACAAGACGTAAAAAAATAAAAGGTGTGTGTTTGTTTATACAGCCGGAAGTTAGTCCTCCTCAGTGGGCGTCTGGTGTCTCAGTTGTAGATGAGCAATTTTGCCAGTGCGGTACAACCGCTAGCCTAGGGTCTTTAACGTGCATCACGCAGTAGTGATACACGACCGCACGCCGGTATACGATGCTCATCCAGATCGAGACGGGCAGGGGTGGGGATTGAACCCAGGCTGCAGTCTCAGCTTTAAGGGGTACTGAAGCAAACAATTTAGTGTCTATAATAAGTGACGCACGTTCTTTCCACGAGCCAGCAGCCGTCGGTGTGCGTGAGCACACGCAACGAAATTGACGTCATAGTCCGCCACTCGTGCTTAAGATGACAGTGAAATGTATGGGCTTCGGGCCAAAGGAGAATAAAGACAGGCTTTTCATCTCCACAAGTGAAAGCTACGTGCTTGTTAGACCAATTAATCGCTTACCTTTTACACCAGACCCCACTGTGGAGATGAAAAGCTTGTCATTATTCTCCTTTTCCCCGGAGCCGACACATTTCACTGTCATCTTAAGCGTGAATGGGGGACTATGACGTCAATTTCGTTGCTGTGCTCGCGCACACCAGCTGGCTGCTGGCTCGTGGAAAGATCGTGCGCCACTTATTATGAAACACTAAAATGTTTCGTTCAGCATCCTTTTAAGGATGAACGGAGTATAGACCGTTCCACTAGGAAGAGCGGAGAGCGAAGAAATCCCCTCCCCCTCTCACCCAGCGTGTCCTCTGCTCCGCCGAGTGGGCTGTACCTAACATCCGGCTGACGTTCAAGCTCGGTTTAAAATCGCGTCATATTGGAAACTTCAAGCTCAGATGCGCGGATTTGTATATGCAAGTTATCGTATAATGCTGTGCTCGATAAAAAGACTAACCGGGATAAATTGGAAAAGGTGTTTCAAAGTGGCCGGTCTCTTAGGCGAAAAGTAAATCCGGTTGTTGTAGCTTTTTTTGCTATGCAAAGTTCGTACTGGTGGAGGCCTTTAGCGACAAAGAGTGGAAGTCTGTAATATTAAATAAAACGTGCTCTCCTGACGCAATCGACGCAGTGGTTGAGGGTAGTACTGCCGGCTGACTCCACTGCTACTGAAGTAACGGAACAAAGATACGCTAGTTGATCATTACTCCAACAAAACAACAGAGCTCTATAGGCTGATTTTGGAGTAGCCATAATATTCTAAGAATGCGAACCACTTCGCAACAGCAGCCACGAGCGAGAGCAAGCTGTAATTAGTAAGCTATTCCTGTCCTGTTCTACGGATAGAGCTATTATAATGTACGCAAGAGGTTCAAAGGCACTAAGTGTGCTGTTGCAAATTGAAGCAGACGGCAGCCAGTCGGATATTGACTTCCGGTAAAGTATTTCTATGTGGGGAAAAAGCGAGTGCATTTTTTCCTGCGCTCGATTGTAAGAACAAATATCACGAATAATTCGTACGTAGTACGTAGAATATAACATTTCTTAGTCAGGCAGGCGAAATAATTGGTAAGTTACGGCGCTTTTATTTCAAATTCATGGCATTCAAAACGGTGCTAAAACAGTTTCGTATATGCACTTGTGTGCACTGTCGGACACTGTTAGCGCAGACACGGCGTCGGCGCCTTCTTGCAGGGGGATATGCGTGCCAAACGAACGAAGGACATGTGGAAAGCCATGAGAGACGGCAAGAACTACGCAGTAACTCTGTATTAGTAACTTGCTGGTGGTCATGCTCATAAATATAGTGCATAGATATGATCTCTGAAATACTGGGGAAACATTGAGTCTATAGTCTAGTTCAGGGGTGACCAAACTGCGGCTCGCGAGCCGCGTGCGGCTGTTCGCGGGTCCAACTGTGGCTCGCGACCCTCTGGCAACTCCTGTGTCCCAAGACGGAAAGTGTTCTAGGATTTAGAGAAAAAAGGTCACAGTCTTGGGAGCCTTTGTACTTCACTGCGTACATACAGCTGGACTGCTTTTTTACGCATAGATGTGTCCAGTGACTGTTTCTTATATTGATCTAGAAAGAATTTCGAGCCGTGTACGCATAACGAGCATCCTGGACAGTGGCTGGCTAGCGAACCATGCATTAATTTTTGCTTAGCGCTTGAAGAAAAGCTCTGCTGCCGCTTGTGTTATTTTCTATTGTCGACAATTATAATTGTCCTCTTTGGAAAGGACTGTTCCCTCCGTATCGTTTCTTGTTAAAAGTAGCCGCCCCCCCCCCCTCCTTTTTTGTTTTAGTTTTCTCGTTTCCTGCGGTTCTCTGAACTTATGTAGTTTTGTCTGCGGCTCACCCCCATGTCACTCTGGCCACCCCCGCTAGTTGCACGAATATCTGAAGTGCTGCTCCAGGGCCATCTGGTAGATTGCGCCAGTGCCAGTCTGCGGTTACGAGCGGCTGCCACGCAGTCGGTCGTATTCGGACGCAAATCTGGGAACCAGCCTTCGGTGTGCACAACGGTCTGTATAAAATCGTCACAGCGTCTCGATATTCGCACATTGCGCGACACTGTTAACGCAATGTGCGCGACACTGGGTTTCGGCACTTGTTTGCATTATACTGAGATGCGTTACTGGTGGAAATTCTACCGCCCAAGTTATACTCATACTCTCCCGGATGTGCACATTCCACCACACTCGAAACTTTGATGCTATAGCTCTTCAGTTTCGAGAGAGACGCAGAATGAAACTGATGCTCGCTTGTCCGCGCTAAAATTGTCGCGCAGTATACGTACCCTCCCCCCCCCTCCTCCCCCTCGGCGTATCAAAGTTAAACGGCCTCAGCTTTCTTGGCTCTTTACTTGTTGCGCCGGGAGGTGTTTGACCGTCGGAGTCAACAGCCCCGCTCGGTGTAATGCAGTCGCTTTTTTGCCGCTCATTACAGCCGCCTTCTTCGCCTGTCTCGCTGTTTGTTGTCTGTCGGCGCCTGTGTGTGTCGCTCGCTCCGCCGACCCCTCCCGCGTCTGGAGGGGCGTGTGAGAAAGGCTGTTGTTTGCTTCTTCTTGTCCTTTGGCGGGCCGGGGTCTCAAACCGGTCGCGTGTTGGGCTCGCTAATTGCGCGTGTGCGCTGCTTGCTCTTTGCTGCCGGTGCCTCTCGCTAGGCGAGCACGGCGATGCGGGACTTGGCGGAGGACCCGCATCTCATTAAAAGTGCACTGCTTTAGGAGAGCCGAACAATGCTGCACACACTCAGGGGGATCCGTGGCCGAGTGGGCTAGCGCACACAAGCTCGGAGCACGTAGAGCGAAAGCTCGCGCTGCAGAACCCAGGGATTCTGTGTTCAATCCCCACTCCTGCCCCTTTCGATCTGGACGAGCATCGTACCGGCGCGTGGTCGTGTATCACTGCTAGGGGTGTTGCGAATACTCGAAACTTCGAATACTTCGCGAATAATGCTTGCTATTCGATTCGATTCGCTTCGCACTTTCGCTGTTCGAAGTATTCGAGTTCTTCGAATACTTCGGAAACTACGAATAACGCGGAACTCGCCGATTAGTGTCAACTTGCGGTCGAGTTCCCTGTCTTCTTTTGGAGAAACATTTTTTTATATGATGCACTGGAAAGTTATTTGTGGTAGCGCGATCTGTCCTCTGCTTGCCATGACGTCTGGATTTCGAAGTTGGCGAAGTGGTCGTGACGCAAACGGTGCGATAGATTTGATGAAGTTTGCAACGGCACGTGCATCGTCGTAAGCACAAAGCACAAACGCAACGGACCACTTTCACAACTATGGATTCGGATATGAATTTTCGGCTGACCTCGGCTATCGGTAATATCTGGCTCGTGTTATTTTCCGCTTGATTTTCCGGTTCATCAGTTTGCCGGTATTCCTTTTATATGTTTCTACCCGTTTTCACTGATAGAAATAACTTGCTCTCTCCGAAAAAAAAACAAAAAAACGATGTATTTCTGATTTATTGCTGCTTTGTGTCACCCTCTATCGGCAGAACTATTGCACACGGAAAGAGATGGCGCAAAGTCAAGGCGGCTGCGCGGCTCAATCGCACGATTAGCACCATTAGCACAATCTCCAAAAGAAAATTAGGTTGTGTGTATGTTTATACAGCCTAGAACTTGGTCTGCCTCCAGGGGTGACGAGTCTCCTAGCTGTAGATGAGAAATTTAGCCAGAGCACAACCGCTAGCCTGGGTCTTTAACGTGCACCACGCAGTAGTGATACGCGACCGCACGCCGATACGATGCTCATCCAGATCGAAACGGGCAGGAGTGGGGTGGGGATTAAACCCAAGATCCTAGGCATCCTAGGCACTGTGGTCCTAGGTTCCGCAGCGCGAGCTTTCGCTCCAGGTGCTCCGAGCTGGTGTGCTCTAGCCCACTCGGCCGCCGATCCCCCAGCATGATCTCCAATTCTGCTGTTGCCTGCCGACCCGCCTCCGCTTGTGTACTTCGGTTTACGTTCACGTGGTTGCGTTCACCCGCGTAAAAAGATTTTGCACAAAGTCGGTGCAGCTGCGCGACGCGGTCTTCGACTTTGTATTGTGGCTTGCCGACCCGCCATTGCTTGTGTACTTTTGTTTACGTTCATATAGTTGCGTTCGTCCGCGACGCGATTTCCGACTGCGTTGTGGCTTGACGACGCGCCCCCCTTGTGTACTTTCATTTTCGTTCTGTAGCTCTGTAACTTCACTCCTTGAATGGTGCTTTACTGGGTGATCTTTTATTTGATCTTTATTTTTTCGGTCGCATGTGTGACATTCTTCTTATTCCAGTGAAATTGACTTTTTCATAAATGTTTGGGGGAAAAAAATATTTCAGTTGTGTTTTGATTGAGCATTCTTGTTTAGGAGGCAACACTGCTTCTAGAAATTTTTCTAATATAACTTGTGATTCAAATCAAATTTAATTTACATAGTAATCTGCCATTACAATCTAACTACAAATATGTACTTGGTTTTGATGTAACCTTATTAAATTTGTTATAATTGAAAATTTAATTTGTAAAGTTTATGGGATAATTATGACGAATTGAAATACTGAATTAACAAAATAAACATATCAGTGAACTAAAAGGTATGTGGAATACAGATAGGCATAAACGAAAGCCCTAGGATGCTTTTTAAACGTTTTAGAACACTATTCTTACTACTTAGTATATTTTTGCCTCAAGGAGCAGTGTCTCCCCTTAATTCACATCAAATAGAAAATATTTGTTTTCAAAAATGTTCTTATTCGAAACTACTATTCGTAATCGAAAATATTCGATTCGATTCGTAACGTTTATTATTCGATTCGATTCGCTTCGAAAGATTTCAATATTCGCACACCTCTAATCACTACTGCGTGGTGCACGTTAAAGACCCCAGGCTACTGGTTGCACTGCACTGGCTGAATTCCCCATCTACTGCTGAGACACCAGACGCCCATTGGGGGTGACTAAGCTTTATAAACATACACACAACACTCAGGCTTTATACACACACAACACAATTATTTTGCACGCATTCGATGCTTGGCGGACGCGACGCCGGGTAGCTGCCGTCGCGCCAATATCCTTATCTTGCTCGCTCCGGTCGCTGTACGCTCTATACATTAGACAGCTCCCACGAAGGCGCGGTGGGCTGGTCATGGACGGCCACCCCGCGGCCTGTGCGCATGTTGCGGGTGTTCTCGGGATTGCGTTTTCGCAGTTGACCCATTTAGTTTTAATAATAATGATAATGATTGCCATTATTCTCCAACAAAACACTGTGTTGGGGGATACAAAAGAAAAAAATACTCTTTACGAACAGCTTGACCAATGCCAAACCATTTTGGGCACTACAATTTTTGCGCATCCGTTTTTGCTGCAACCGTTCCTTATTACGCGAGTTCTTAGAATCTTAAGGTGTAATTTATATTTATTGCATACCAAGTCACGGTTGTAGGGCTTTTATCGTACGTTCTATCCATCCCTTGCTGGAGCTTATATCGTACGTTCTATCCATTCCTTGCTAGAGCTTATATCGTACGTTCGATCCGTTCCTTGATTTCGTCAAATACGCATTGCATTGAATCGAGAGCCGCTTTCCTAGACAGGCCTGTTTCGGCGAACAGCGAATGTTCCCCGCTATCTTTCCCGCCCCGGAAAAGCCTTTCGTCGGCGACGGCGTCTTCCCGACGCAGGTTGAACGCGTTTGCGTATAAGTCTTCCTGAAAGTCTCGGCCGAGACGCGCGTCGCCCCGCGATATGCGAGCCACGTAATCGTCAAGGCCTCGACCCGGGAAACTCGCTCTGCAGAAGCCGTCTGGCGGATCTGCCAACTACACCCCGTTTCACCTGAACCTGGACCGCAGTGGACCCCATACGAGCCGTTCTAAGCCTATCCAGAGTCGGGCATGTCATGTGATCTTCCGCTCCAGGTAAACCTTCCGCCAGTTCGCCAACTGGCAAACTGGCGGAAAGAGACCCATCAATTATGCGGACGATGTAAGCTTGTGCACATGTTAAATACGCCAGTTTTGTTTGGTGAGGTGACTTCAATTTCTAGGGATGCAAAGCTGATTTAGTAGTTCAGGCAGTGTGATATAGTCGACTCTTTGACGACCACGTGACGCGCTGGCGAGTCTTGGTTGGCTGAGGGGTTGGATGTCGTTGGCCGTGGTCCACTTTCACTGGGCGGATGCGAAGTGGGGGATTTGCTTTCCGTCTCGACCGGAGGAGCACGTCGTCTCCTTCCTCCCGCTCTTTCCCCGAGGGCCCGGATTTGCGTGCGATCGCGGCGCATTGCAGTCATCGCTGCCTCTGGTCGCCGCTCGCGGACAGCAGATTTGGCCGGCTGTGGGAGGACCTGTGCCTGCGGATTGGGTCAGTCTATGATGGTCAGTCGTGTCCCAAAGAAAAGACCCTCATCAACACGCCCCATATATAACATAATACATAGTTTACGTCCTCGGTCTGCACTTTTTCTGATTATTATTATTATTAATATTATTTGTGGTCATGACGGAGAAATCCCTCTTATATGGTGCCACCAACGCGTTACCAATCAACATCTTAAACGAACGTTGGGAGATCAAATGCTTTCTGAAGCCTAGCCTATGAACTTGCGCCAGGGAACATTTTGCAGTATACATGTGACCTTTGTACAAACAGTAGGAAAAAAAGGAAAATAAACGTCTCTTAGCGCGTGCTATGTTAAGAGAACCCATTAGGTTTTGTTTTGTCTTTTTATGTACTTTGCGGGAAAGTAGATGCACAGGAGTTTTAAGATGATAATGTCAACAAAACCCCAATAAAGAGTCATGGGGATGAGCGCATGGGTGCAATTTTCAGAACAGGCTGTCTGCTCGTTCGCAGTCTTATGGTTAATATAATGTTGATGCTTTCTTTTGTGCTCATGTAGCGTCGTGGTCGTAATATCTCGCACGTCGATACGCGTTTCTTTTTTTTCTTTTTATTGCTTTTATTGCCTCGTGACTCAACAAACACGCATTAGTTTACACGTTACAGAAGTCTGAGACGGTCGCTGTACATCGTATAAAAGAATCCATGACGACGACGGCGAAGAAAATGACGAGAAGATCGCCGGCGCTCTTCTGGGTTCCGCCTCTCCGGTGACCGCACAGTTGTCAACAAGCAAGACTTTGTGTTTGCCAAACTTGAAGTTTTGTTTTTATATTTGTTTTACGTATTAAAACAGCAGAGCAGCCGTGCGCTTTGATCTTCGTGCTTCTTTACCTCCACAGTACCTTTTCTTCATCATTCTTTCTAAAGCTGTCGCGTACAAAAATGTATCCTCAAATACCCTGCTAAAAATTATATATTTATTTATTTATTTATTTATTTATTTATTTAGCGTTTACTCAGTGAATCTTTTTCCTAAATTTTGAGGCTTTGTTTAAAAAATAAATAAACAAAAAGATCGCTTCAGGTGCACGAGCGGACTCTCGACCAAAGCCCGTGGTTTGAACTCCACATTTCCACTCGACACGAGCCCGCTTGGAAAAATATTCCCATCGAACGAGAGCTCCCGTGGAGTCCCGTGCTCATATCAGATATCGTTCCGTTTCGTGTGAGGGGCTGTTAGCCGGGTTGGGCTTAGTAAGGAGTTTGTGGAGATTGTATTTTCGCACCGCAGTATCGATTATTACAAAACCGAAAGCGGGGACATAGAAGACAATACAGACGACACTTTTATGTCCCTCTTTCGGTTTCAAAATTTATTCACCAACGCGCGCTCGACTTTCCACACAGTAGCGAGCATTCACAAATGTTTACAAATGTCTGGCGAAGGCCTTTGCATCGTAAAGTACGGTGCAACCTGGCTAACGACGACCGCGTGCCACCCATGCGCCGATTGTTAAGAAGGCAAACAATCGGTACCCGTGGACCGATTGTAAGACAGCGCAAAACTTACAAGTCTAAAACTATACATGTAATGACGTTGAAGTGCAATTGAACCACTCCTATAGGCCAACGGGCTGTTCCCAAACAAGCCTCCAGGAGGTGTGGGCAAACGCGCAGTTCTGACATGTGATGAGTCTGGTTATTGTATTTAATAACCGTATTTACTCTATTTAGTCACTGTTACTGTCTTCAGTAACTGTGTATCCACCGCAAGAGGAACATATACAGACTCTAGACAAGGTCCACTCTGTCCGATGCACAGCTACGAGCCTGCAGCTTTGGACATGTTTTTGGCCACACGCGAACAACCACGCTGGAAGCATGCGTGGAGCTCGAGGTTTTCGCTTCCGGACGACGTTCTACAACAACCTCTTGACTGTGTCTTCACACCTTAATGCTTATTCTTCTTCTTAGTATTATTGTTATTATTATTAATATTATTAATTCGGCATCGTCCGACACCGAGCCCAGCGAGATGGGAGCCGTTCAGGACGAAACCACAAATAGGATACGGCCTTGTTCGTTGACGCGGCTCCGAGCCAAGGTCTCACTACCGCAGACATATCGTGTCTGCCGCGACCGGCTCTTGGCGTTCGAGGTGTGCCAGACGATCATGCAGGCAGTTAGGAGGAAGGTATCTTCGGCCCCTTCTCTCGTCCATTGCGCCCTCCGCCTTTCCAATTAGAGTCTCCCCTGTTCCGCCTAAACTTCGTTTCAACAGAACCTGACAAAAAGTGAATACTATACGGGCCCCCAAGGTTAACTAGAGCGACGGAGCTATAACGGAGCGAAGCGCATGTCAATGCGCCGCAGCGGGGCAGCACTCAGACGATACCTTGTCACGTGCTTCACACCGATGCGCTTATTGTGCTCACTGGCTCCGTTTACTTCTCCGTGTGTCAAGTTACAGTGGAACGGAGCATATACGAAGAAAACATGGCCGCAATGGCGCGATGGGGACATCCCTCGCCCGGCGCGGGGACTGAGGAGAACAATTAGGCTAAACGTACGACACAACTCGCCAAGTCTGAAACGTGGTGGCGAGGCTAGCTACGTGGCTCTGCATCTAAGTAGTTTCCGCACTAAACGAAGGAGAGAGAATGACGAAAAAGCGGCATCGTTGCGTGGCTGCGTGGCGACTGTTTTTGTTTCGCCGCTCGTTTGACCTTGTGGATGCGTAAACAGGACCTTGCGCCTAGGTGCGAGTCAATGAGGTCACGATCGCGTGCCAGACGGCCGGCACGACCTGCCGGAGGAACACGGCTTTCGCGGTCTGTCGGGACCCGATCTAGCTCTTTCTTGGCGCTTTTGTTGCAAAGGGACTTCTTGAAAACGTCAGTGTGTAAGCTTTGAGGGTGTTTAAGTCTCTTAGCGAAACGTCGCTCAGATAGTTCGAAGAAGCTAACCCTCTGACATAAAGAGTAAATTTAGACGCTGTACATTTAAACAGCGGGACATCGGTTCGTATTTGAGGTATGGCGGCACTCGTTCACGCCGTAGAGTGAGTAATTTTTCCAGTGTAGCCCGACCGCTAACCTGGTGTCTCGAATGGACATCGCGCAGTAGCGAGTACTCTACCGTCTTTCTAGCTTCGACTGCCTTTGTGATTTTCAGTGCAATGCGTGGAAAGAAACGATGAAAGCAAATGCGAAGCACCCGCCCTTTGTGGTACTACGAAAAATCTTCATTCTCTCGTTGTAGGCAGCGCGAGGAGGAGGACGACGACGTTGAAGAAGCAGCTTGTGTTCCCTTCGGTTCTGGCTACAAATTGTGAGTAATATTCTGTATACGTCGAACTTTCTTGGCCCTGAATAGGTGCGGTCGTGTATTCGACCAAGAGCAAAGCCTAGGCCTTGGCGGCCTTCAAAGCCAAGACTAACCGGTGTATACCGGCCGCCGACCCGACCGACTGACCATGTCCCTCCTACCTGACACGTCGAGCATTGCCAATGAAGCGTTCTACCAAGCAGCCGCGCAAGAAAATGAACCTCCAAGTGACTCAGGGCCTGCAAATGGCTTCTTGCCCATCACCACGACCGACACCAGCTCAGACAGGTCCAGTACATCGAGTGCCTTATGTTGCTCTGACTCTGAAATGCCACCAATAGAAAACAACTGGACAACGAGCAGCCGAAAAAGGTGCAAAAAATCGAGCATTGCATCAAGCGGGGACACAGTGATTAACACAACACCTAGCATGGACGCTCTCACAGTCGTGATAAAACCAGTAGACGGAGACCATCTCATAACAAAAGTGAACCCACTGAAGCTGCGTGAAAAACTTCAAGGTTTTGCCCCAGATGGAGTAACTGAAGTGCGACCGAACCCGAGACTGAATTTGTTAGCCGTTGACACCAGGAACATGGAGTCGACAAAGGCGCTGCTAACCATCACCTCTATTGGCGGGATCCCAGTGCGTGTGTACCAACCTCATTCAAAGGACTCAGCAGTGGGAGTCATTCATGGAGTCTCAAAAGATATCCCTGATGAAGAGCTACAGCAAGTTCTTTGCAGCATCGCACCCTTGAGAAGCAGTCGCCGACTAGGACAATCCGAAACTGTGAAACTGGTTTTCAACACCACTAGATCTCCTGAGTACGTCGTCCTCGGACATACCCGATTCAAGGTCCTACCTTTCATCGAGAAGCCCCTACAATGTCGCAAATGCTTCAATTTCGGGCATGTTGGAGGAGCGTGCACGAAACGGCAGCTATGCCCACGTTGTGGGGGCCCCCACAGTCGAGAAATCTGCGATGCAGACCATCCACAATGTGTGAACTGTGGAAACCACCACGAATCGACGTCCATAAGCTGCCCAGAATACAAGAAGGAAGAATCAATCCACAAGCTCAAGAACGAAGCTAAGATGGACTATTTATCTGCCAAAAAAGCAATCGGAACGGGCGTTTCCTCTGAAGAGACCAACCAGAGGCCGGGGCCGTCAAAGAGCATCACTCTCTCATCCGCTTCACCTGGGGCTACAAGCCATAGCACAGCTGTAAGAAAGCTTGACCAAAATCCTCGACGGGAAGCTCCAAAACCAACTGACTCCTATGCAGGTCGTTTGCACGACACCAGCGAGTTTCCACCACTGTCCACTCGTGCCCAGACTGATCCTGGAACCCCTCTTCGGCTTCCTCGAGGCAGATATCTCAAACGACCGAGCGTTTTCAGAAGCCTGTCACACCAACCAAGGAAAAAAGGAATGCGAAGAAAACTCCGAGAACCCCGCCCAACCTGGTTCTACTTCATCCGCAGCGAAGTCGATAATTTCTTGTGTTGCCATTAAGATCCGAAGCTTTTTGTCAGCATTGTCGCTCCCGTGGTGTGAAGCAGCAATTTCAATCATCGATGCTATCCTGCCATTCATACTCCTATGGTGCTGATGAACCTGACATGCATACCCAGGCACAATACTCGTATAAAATGGTAACCGACATCGTCGCACCACGCACGGTTCTAGCACAATGATCAGTAATCCCCCGACCAGCAGCAAGATCACCAACAAAGCCATTGTCTGGCAGTGGAACTGCAGGGGCCTACGCAAGAAAAAGTATCATCTTGAACATCATATCCTGCAGGCAAAGACCAAACCAGATATCATACTCCTTCAGGAAACGAATGGCAACTATAAACTATCCGGGTACCAAAATTTCATACAGCCAAGCATCACCAAAAAATGTCGTGCCACGCGCGCCAGACCTAACCCCTTCCACCATCGGCCCCGGTCATGGTCGTCACATATGTGGCCAATCATATCCCTGCGATTCAGTTGGAAACAGAGCAGCACAACACCGAGAAACAAGAACATGTAGCCGTAGAATGTCAACTGGGCGCCACTAAAGCAGTTATTGTGAATACGTACTGGACACCCGGCGGCCGCACCGCGCATACTACGTGGATCAAGGAAATCAAGGATATGCACCCTCGCAAAGATATCCTCATAGCGGGTGACTTCAACAGCCCGAACGTCGCATGGGGATACTATCACACTTCTCCTAATGGTCGCAGGCTTGAAACCGCAACCTCTCAAAATCGACTGACCCTCCTCAACGATACCACCATTCCAACACGCGCAGGCAACAGCGTGGAAGCTGACACAAGCCCCGACCTCACGTGGCACGCCGGACCGAGCAAAACAGAATGGGAGAACACGCTCGAGGATCTAGGTAGCGACCATTATATTCTAGCTACAACCATTGAACTTCTTATGGCACGAAAGAGCTCTCCACGGGCCGGCACCGCCCATATTACCAAGTGGGATAATCTGCGGAGCCACCTCGAACAAACCGACGCCCCAGAAGATCCTGCGGAATGGGTGGAAAGAGTTATCATGACGCACCGCAAATTCACCAAACGCATAGCCAAATCCGAAGACCACCCATATATCGATCGTCATCTTCTTGACCTCTGGGACAAACGACAAAAGATGGTTAGGCGCTGGAAACGCAACAAAAAGAATAACCGCCTCAAGAAGGCTATCCAACTCATTACGGAAGAGGCGCAAATATACGCGCACGAATTGGCGACTCAAACTTGGCTACAAATGTGCGATGGTCTCAATGGACAACTCCATACGCCTCGCGTGTGGCAGATCCTACGCACACTATTGGGCCAAGGCAAGCCTCGACACAGCCTAGAAAAACTACAGCTCAGAACCAATAAGACCCCAGAGCAAATCGCCAAGGAATTGCAAGAACTATTATACCCAGTACAAAATAACCTCCCCCAACCACCAGACTACCCAACGACGGAAACCGAGGATGAAGACACCGGCATCAACTCTCCATTTAGTAAAGAAGAATTGGCTACGGCCCTCCACAGCATTACGAGGAACACAACACCTGGGAAGGACGGCATCACATATACCATCATCAAGAATCTCCCCGAAAACTACCTCGACGCACTTCTTGATCAGATAAACCAAGCATGGACAACCGGCATCATCCCACCATCGTGGAAAGAAGCGATTATAATTCCCATCCCCAAACCCAGCAAGCCACCAGACCGCATCACCAACCTTAGGCCCATCTCACTCACCTCTTGCCTAAGCAAGCTGACAGAGAAGATGGTGCTACAACGCTTGGAGTGGCACTTAGAAGAGCACCACGTCTTTCATCACTCTATGACCGGATTCAGGCGGCATGTTTCTACACAGGACACAATGCTCCGAATACAGCACGACGTGCTCATTCAATCCAGCACCGCACAAACCAGAGTCGTCGCCGGCGTCGACATTCACAAGGCGTTCGACAATGTCATGCACCATGCGGTACTCCAAAAGCTAATTGACATCAAGCCAGGCAAACGCCTCTATAACTACGTTCGAAATTTCTTAACCGACAGAACGATAGAAATCAAGATTGACGACTATACCAGCCCCAAATTTCCCTGCACGCCGGTGTCCCTCAAGGCTCGATACTCTCCCCAACCCTTTTCAATCTCGCATTGAAGGACCTGCCCACATTACTCGGCACTATCTCCGACCTCCACTTTGGGCTTTACGCCGACGACATCACTCTGTGGTGTCACCGCGGATCACTGGCAGAACAAGAAGCAACCATACAGCAGGGCCTCAATGTTATCCACGATTATGTACAAAGTATTGGACTCAGTTGCTCACCCGAAAAGTCGGAGTACGTAGTTATCCTAGATTCCAATACTAAAGATGCCGAGAAGACTAGGGACCTCATCCGTCTCGAACTCAACGGGGCAAGTATCCCACGGAGACAGCATATCAGGATCCTTGGGTTCTATCTGAGCCAAAACGGTAAAGCCGACCACTGGCTTAAATTAGTCACCAAACAGATCAATCAAATCATCCACATACTCGGGCGAATCACTCGCAAAAAGCGAGGCCTCCGCGAGCACGAACTCCGGAAAACCATCGAAGCCCTAATTACCTCCAGAGTGATGTATGCGGCGCCCTACATGCGCCTTACAAGGACGCAGCACAAACATTTAGAAACACAACTGCGCAAGGCAACACGACTTGCCCTTGGGGTGCCCCGTTTTGCACCGATCAAGAAATTACAAGAAACAGGCCTCTTTAACACCCTTGAGGAGCGCATCAGCTTCCACCACTCCGCCCAGTACCAGCGCCTCCAAACATCCACACAGGGCAGGAACATCCTCAGAAGTCTTCATTTCGACATATCCAACATGCCGGACATCCCGCCACTGGAACCACCATGGGACAGTGTGCCAAGAATAGAGATCAGGCCAATACCAAAGAACATGCACCGCATCGAGAACAAGGCCCGGCGGGACCACCGCACATTCCACCTTTCACATCACACTACCACCACATACTACTACACGGACGCCAGCTACAACAACGAGACAAAACTAGGCAACACAGCTGTTGTTGGCCCAGAATTCAAGAAGGCCCATCACCACTCCAACGCCCCTACGTCAACATCACTTGAGATCCAGGCCATCGCAGAAGCCATCCAGCAGCACAATGGTACCGACAACATCACCATACGCACAGATAGTCAAAGCGCCATACGCCACTTCAGTCAGAACACGCTACCGGTTCACATCAGAGCTGTACTAGTCAAGCATATGTACGAACACCCCAAACTCCACGTTTTCCTAGAGTGGATACCAGGTCACCAAGGGATCGAAGGGAACGCTCTAGCCCACGAGCTCGCCCGCGACCATGCCCCCCGGGGCCCTCCGACTCCCTGGCCGCAGGACTACGACCCGTACGATCATAGAAAGATCCTACACAAGGAGCGCACCCGTGCACTTAAAGAACTCAGGCATAATAACACATCACTAAGATCTCCATCGCGTATGCTCAACAGAGAGGATGCCACCATCATACGTAGAGCACAAACCGGCACGCTCCTTACGCTACACCACAAGCACCATATCTCAGGAGCGCCAGGTACGCCCAGATGCAGAAGTTGTGGAGGCTACCCGAACAATGAGCACCAATTATGGGCTTGCACAGGCGTCATACCAGCCAGAAACGCCATCA